>JBBJLS010070067.1:0-12294 GCA_037577275.1 Bryconaethiops microstoma
ACATATACACACACACATACACACACACACACGTTTATTTATTTACATATGGAAACCAGGAGGCTCAATCTGTTCGTACTGTACTCTCTCCATTGCAAACTATCTCTGTCTCAATCACGTGATCCAGACTCGCTCCCAGCTGTGAGCTCCGCTGGGTCCTCGCCTGCCACGTGACAGGACCAGTAGAAACGTCTATATCTATTTTGTGGCGACATCTACTGGCTAAAACACGATCAAAACTAAACAGGCAAAGTGGATTTCACTTAGATTTTTTTTTCACATTTTCTATGTAATACATCGCTATAATGCAAATAATATCAAAGGGCTTTGTGAAATGCTCTACAGAGAAACATCTGTGGTGAATGGAAACAGACACCTGTAGAATTGAATATCTCTAAAAGCTCCATCACAGAAAATTACTACACAGTTATGAATACACTGCTCGATGCCTAAGACAATGTTTTGCTATACTTTATACTATAGTTTAGTCTAAAATCCTATTTTTAAAACATATTTATGGTGCAGGAATACATGTAGGGTGTTGCGAGGCAAAATAGTACAAAAGGAAAAGCGTATTTTTTTACATATTACATATGTAACATTTTTTAAAAACTTTTTTCACATATTTTTACGTTCATATGATCATAATCAACATAAAAACCCAGAAGACACATGTAGGTTCACTGCTGCTTGGGGATAGTAAATAATATATTTATAATTGTGTCGTATACGTTATAAAGGATATGAAGCTGAAACCCAGTTATTAGGACCTAATTGTGGCCTGTAATAAACATATGTGCTTCTCTCTCTTTTTTTGAGGTGATGAAGGTCTTATCTTTCAGAACTGAACACAGAAACTATGTGAAAAGGCCTCTTTGAGGAGGAAAAGTCCACTAAAGCTGTTCAAAGCATGCAGTTACAATGTTATGACTGCATTATTAATCCTAACTGTAAATCACAAATTTAGTTTTTCTCGGTTCAGTTAGAACAACGGGGTTAAGAACATCTAATGACAAACACAAAATGTCTTTAAAAAGGTAAATCATAATACTTTGACTCAAGTATCAAATGATGCTTCCACAATTTCTATCTTTTGCTTTATTTAAATCAAGTATTGTTGTGGCAAATTGCAGCATTAAAATGTTTTCCCATGCTTTTTAGTTCTAGTCGTTTATCCCTTTTTCCTAATTCCTGGAAATAACTAATGGATTTCATTTCCAAATGTATTAATGGCGTCCACTGCATGGAAAATGAAAATCAACAATAAGAGTCTGTGTAAACATCTTTAAAATAAGGACATTTAAAAATGTTAGAAAATTGTCATGCGCAATTGCATTGCATTGCAACACAGACTTTAGAAGTGGGTGTAAAATATAAACGAAGGATTGGTTCTCTTGGAACAGGCTTTCAAGAAACAGGCTTTCAAGAAACATACATTCAAGAAATCCCTGTGTTAACCCGAAAGACAAGTATATTATAATTATGTAATGCAATAATGCATTTCAGACTCTTCAGTTTTATTCATGTCCTTTCCAAATCTCTTTTTAATTTAATTTGATTTATTTGAACTTTATTGCACGACTCAGGAGCTCATTTCACTACATGTTATACTTGTATAACCACATATGTGACAAATAAGGAATCTTGACTCTTGAATTTTGAATGTTGGTCTGGATCCTGGACTGTCCTGCTTCTGCACACATCTCTGCTTTTGAGCTTTTACATTTTATTTTAGACCAAAAGGAGAAAAAGATCAACAGCATCTGAAGCATCTGAAATAGTTCCACTTTAGACGCTTAATGTACTTTTTAACTGATACTTTTTTTTTTACTACTTGAGTCACTATTTCATTGAAATTCGTGTGTTTGCGTGTGTGTTTGTTAGTGTGCGTGTGTGCTAGTTAGTGTGCATGTGTGTGCGTGTTTGTGCGTGTTATTGTGCAAGTGTGTGTTAGTGTTTGTGTGTGTGTGTGTGTGTTAGTGTGCATTCGTGCAGCAGGCTTACATTTGTATTCTAGACAGCATTTGAAAGGGGAAAAAACTAAAAAAAACTACTGAAAAAAGCAGCTACTGCCGTGTGGGACATCAAACACACTCCAGAGCAGTGTAAGTACACGCTGAGCCCCCTTTTACACACTTTCCTTAAGTTTGAAGCTTAAAAAAAGACACAGAAAAAACCCAGGATCGTGTAACCTATTTGGTTTTTAAACGCTGTGCAGTGTGGATGAGCTGGAGTCTGTGGATTAAATGGGAAAACATTTGGGTTTTATTTGCAGGCAGACTGGGCTGCTGGCTCCACCCTCGATTATCCAGGCCATAGAGCTGCACACAGCGAGGGTGGAGAGGGGGGAGAGACCGGAGGAGAAAGACAAAACCCTAAACATACTCTCTGCTGCTCTGCCCAGCCACTTTAAAACGCGTTAATATGCTCAAATAGTCTCCTGGATTTCGTTTTCGAGGCTGCGTGGACTCTGTGGACCCTATAGAAGACATCTGAGCAAAGTTTCCAAGTCGTCTAACGGGGGTTGGAAACTTTTGCTCGTCTCCAAACGCACCATGGCGCTCAGGGCGAGAGCTTTGTACGACTTTGTATCAGAAAACCCTGGGGAGATATCTGTGGTGGAGAACGAGCTGCTAACACTGTACAGCGAAGACGTGGTGGACGGCTGGCTGGAAGGGACCAACAGCAGGGGTGAGTCAGGACTCTTCCCAGCATCCTATGTGGAGATCCTTAGGACTGATAAAGGACCCCCAGTTCAAGGCAATGGAGAGGCATACCATGCCAGCTCTGCTGCTGGGACTGAGTATTCCTACCAGAAGAGTGTGGATACATCCGCCGAATCAACACCCACCCGGGGTTACCCGACTTATTCCTATCATCCCACCAGCCAAGGCAGTGATGAGGACTGGGACGACGACTGGGACGAGAGTCCGGCCACTACCGACGAGCCGGGAGGGGCGCCGGGCAAAGGTGGCAGTGCCCTGCCCTCCTCCACCTACTCCTCTTCACCTAGGCGAGGGAGTGCCCAGCAGTCCAGGAGTACAGCCACGGTTGGCAGGAACCTCAATCGCTTCTCCACCTTCGTCAAATCTGGAGGAGAAGCCTTTGTCCTGGGTGAAGCCTCAGGATTCGTGAGGGAGGAGGACAAGATATGTGTAGTGATGGGCCAGTTTGGGCCAGAGTGGCAGGAGAGTCCTCATCCATTCACGTGCACCATTGACGATCCCACCAAGCAGACCAAGTTCAAAGGGATGAAGAGCTACATGTCGTACGGGCTCACGCCAAGCCACACGCAGAGCAAGGTGAACAGGCGCTACAAGCACTTCGACTGGCTCTACGCCCGGCTGGTGGAAAGGTTCCCCGTCATCTCTGTGCCCCATCTCCCCGAGAAGCAGGCCACAGGCCGCTTCGAGGAGGACTTCATCTCCAAACGCAGGAAGGGCTTGATATGGTGGATGAATCACATGACGACTCACCCTGTGCTGTCCCGCTGTGACGTCTTCCAGCACTTTCTGACCTGCAGCAGCAACGACGAGAAGGCATGGAAGCAAGGCAAGCGCAAGGCCGAGAGAGACTGCTTGGTGGGCGCCAACTTCTTCCTCACCATCATCCCTCCGCCCGTTCCTCTGGACCTGCAGGACGTGGAGACCAAGGTGGACGGCTTCAAAACATTTGCCAAGAAAATGGACGAGAACCTGGCCCAGGTTAACGTCACGCTGGGGGAGTTTGCCAGGAAGCAAGTCGCTGGTTTCCGGAAGGAGTATCAAAGAGTTGGACAGGCCTTTCAGCTCCTGGGGCAGGCGTTTGAGGTGGACCAGCAGGAGTACTCAGTCAAGCTGAACCAGGCTATAGCCTTCACTGCACAGGCCTATGAGGCCATCGGGGACTATTTTGCAGACCAGCCCCGTCAGGACTTGGAGCCAGTTTCAGATCTTTTAGCCATTTACCAAGGACATCTGGCGAACTTTCCCGACATCGTTCACGTTCAGAAAGGTTTGAGACCTTTTTTTGGGAGATTTTCTGCTCGTTTCTACTAGCAGTACTGTTCAAAACCTTTACTGCTCAGTTCAGGTCAAGAGGTCATCATAGCAGCTCACATATTACTGGTCTCCATGTTTTTCTCCAGTGTCTGTGCTTCTTTTCATATAGGAAAATGAAACTGGTAGACTGCACATGGCAATGAAAATGAAGTTTACCGTCTCCTTTACCCTTTTTCTTAACTCCAGTTGTGTCCGTCCTTTTTTAAATAGTTTCTAACAGTTATCTAAAAGTATGGGCAATTTTGAGACTTCAAGACTACTTCTGCTTCTGCTTTTAACTTCACAGCGTGCTTGTCATGATTTTTTTGGTTAGAAAAACAAGCATGATTAATGTAGCAAAAACAGTTAGAATTCATCATTATTTTGGGCTGAATGCAGCCTAGCTGACATATAAATATTAGGGGGCAGATGTTTTTAAATGTACAGTATTCACATTCTACATGAGGCAGTTGTATTTATGAAAAGACAGATTTAAAATGTGCTTTTATAGCATTTGGGCCGTTTAAGACATGTAGATTGCAGTTTTGTTGAGTCATCTTTTTTTTTCAGTATATTTGATTTGACCTGGACATATTTTCTGCATTTTAAACACCACAAAGCTGTCTGAAATCCAAGACTTTCTAGTCCAATGCAAGCCACATTTATGGGCATTTTCAGATCTGATTCAAAGCGGATCTCTGAACATGTGTCTCAGTTTGACCAATCAGAACACATTTCAACAGAATTTTTTGACCAAAAAAACATTTAATGTGTTTTTTTATATATAATTCGTGGACAGCTGTTGCTGATGTCAGAATATGACACAGGAAAGTTTGTGATGCATCACATATTGCCGCTCAGACATACTGATCTAAAGCTTTAACAAGGACATATTTTTATTATACGTACAGCAGGATCGTTCTGCTTGTAGTTATAAAGGAACGCAACAAGATCTAAGCACATTAATACAACCAGTTCAGAAAGTTTTGCCCCTCTCCGGTCAGCGTACTCATTAGTGTGGCAACCAGTGTGGATATGCAAGCAAATACATCTACAGTCTGATCATACATGTTAGATCTGGCCCCTGAAATGTGAACACTCAAGTCTAAAAATCCAAAAGTATCCAATTCGCCCTGCAGTGTCAACTTGTTTCTATTACTTGTTAGGTGAACCTTTTAGATCCAGAAACAAAACTAAAGAAGCAAACACAGAACATATCTCAGTTGACCTGGAACAAGTGGAAAATTGCGGAAAGTTGAATTTTTTTTGCCAGTTTTTTCCTTTAAAGGCAACCTTGACTGTTCAAGTCTTGAGTAATGCCGTGCTCTTGCTTAAGATGGAAAGGATGAATGCGTTTGAGTTCGATATTAGATATGTAGCTTGCTGTTTGTTGCTCAGTGGACAAAAAGGGCTTAAACATAAAGGCCATCCTCACAGTTGAGAGATTTTATCTATCTTGAATAAGTAAGCAACCATTTTGCCTGGCCTGAGCAAAATATATTAATAATATGGAACATTTTCTCCATGTGAAGACTTTAAGCGTATTATGCAATGCAGCTCCAGCACTGTAGTGCTACAGTTGAGCTCAGTTTAGTAGAATCACGTGTGTTTCATCATGGAAATCACTTAACTGTGCTGTACCAGGGCCCTTCAGGCCTAGAGTTCTGCTACCCGGATCTAAAGGCCTGAAGAGGAACGTCATGCTGTGTCAGAGCATGGTGTAAAACAAATTGAAAGTAATGTTCACCAGCATGAGCTCTCAGCAACATATCAAATCTGATATTTGGCCTTGTTTCTGTGTGTTTGACTATGGAGGAAGCTGGAGTGCGTACAGGGCTGGCTTTGCTCAGTCACATGGTTGTGGTGTAGTTGCTATGGTGGCGTGAGGCCAAGCCTGTTGAAATTGTGGATGGAGGGAGTGGGGCATGCATAGGCCGAGCTTTTTGAAGGGTGCACATTTACATTTAATGTGCACAATTTGTGGTTTCGATCAGGTTAATCCTTTTAACATGTCCAACAAGTTGGCAAATGACCGTGTCTACACTGAAACATTGTGGTAGCCTCAACATTGTGGGCTATTTATAGCTGCTAAAATTGAAGCCTTTAGGATTCTCAAATACTGAAGGCTCCAGTTTGGTACACAATCAGATATGGAGGTCAAGACTTCTCTTCTGTCCTTAGGAACCTCAGCACCTTCTAACTGGGTACCTGAAAAAGGTACCTAGGAAAGCTTAATACTAACATTAAGGACGCCTCGTGGGACGAAGGTTGCTCCTTAGCCTGAATTCCAAAGGGAGCAATAAGCTGTAGATCAGAGCTCATTAATGGACTAAGCTGAGCTTGCATTAAAGCATGTTTTGTGCAGCAGAGCAGTATCTCTGATAAAGAAAAGACAGGGTTTAGTAAGAGCATGCATGAATCTAGCATTTCTCCAACACATGTGTCATGCATCATTCTGTAGTCTGCATCTTATTAGTGAACCTCAGGTCTAAGCAGATTTTCTCTGTGGGGAAAAATGAATGGCCTTTTAAAAAAATGACCTCACTTGCACACTGTGGTGGACAAAAAATGGATACAGTTTGTCCTATGTACAACACCACACCCCCCAACCCCCTCAGCGTTACTGGATCCTGTAAATTATGAGGTCATTTATCAGCAAAAGTATGAATAATTCTGCATACATGCAACAAGCAAGCTGCACTGAAATTATGTTGACTGGAAGTAAATCTAATATTAAACCTTATTATAGAACATCAGCTTCTCAAACTGATGTTGTTACTTTACTGCTACTAAAGTGACTTAACAAGCAGATTTGACTAAATTTGACTGGCTTGTTTATTTGGAGTGTTTAGGTAAATGTTATCCAAGGGTGCTGAAAGGAGGCTCAGCACTGTCAGGGACGTCCTCAGAGAACACTGTCTAAAAAGGAATATTATATAATATTGGGAGTTCAGTATTATATTCTTTTTATAGGGCTGAAAATTTGTAGTGCCGCCCCTGATGTCAATTCAGTTAATCGCCATGTTAGCCTGCATAGCTGCTTAACAACTTCACAATTCCAAGGATCCGGCAACATTTGAAGGACAAATATCAGTACGAAGGAGTATATCAGGTTTGGAATATTTATAAGATTTCTTTACAGTAGTGGTGACAGGAACCAGTTGTCCCAATGTCAACAACACAAATGTAGCCATTATTTACTCTCCAAACTAGGGGTCGGCAATATGGCCTAGATATCATATCTCGATTTTATTTGCAGTTAAATCACAATTTCGATTTTTATCACAGTATTTATTTTGATTTGTAACTATAGATGTTTTCACTATTCTGCAAGTTACTTAACAGTACAACCAAACTATTTTCATTTGTAAAAATGTAGCCCTAAAGAACTAAACAGCATTTAGGCCGAATAACATTTCTGAACAGATTTGAATCAGTTTGTTCAATTTTGCCAACATGTTTATTCAAAGCCAAATAAATAATGTTACTTCAGAATGACATATCAACAAGAACAAAAACATTTTATGGTAAACAATAAAAATGGCAACTAGTGCAATTCATAAACTATCACTGAATTATTCAACACAGTTATTTTAACATGACAAAGTGCAATACTGTGTCTAAAATATGACTATAAAAAACCCATCAACTTAAGAACATGTTTTTCTGGCATCGTTTATAAGCATTTATCAGCTTCTAAAAAGGAGACGCATTACAGGTTTTTAGCCAGAAAACAGTTTATCTACTTTTTGTGTCTTTAGAGTAGTCCTTTGGCATGTTATGATATTGCCACCAGTGCTGAAGACTCGTTCTGAGGGAGCACTTGTTGCTGGAATGCTGGTTGTTGCAAAAAAAACCGTACGTTCTGAAGTTCACATTCTGTTTTTTCACGGCATTCGGAGTACAGACGTGGAATGGAAATATTTTCACCTGGGCAGCTCGTATCGCGGATCAATGACTTTCAGCAGACTTTTAAACCCGTCATTTTTTACAGTTTTGATGGGAACCATATCTTTTCCGAGGTAAAAGGTAACTGCTTCTGTTATCTCTTTCCACCGCTTGCTTGTCCCCTCATGTGGAGCGCCTTTCTCAAAATCCTGTGTCAGAGTGGCTTGTTTTGGTTTGGTACCTGTTGCCTCTGCTGCCTGTGGTTTGACTGTTCTCCTCTATACTCTCGGCATACTGTTTAGGATGTTGTCTCTTCAAGTGGTTGAAAAGGTTCGTCGTGTTGCCATCCAACGTGCAAACCTTTTCTTTGTAAATAACGACTGTTTGTTCCTTATCGTTTGGGTAAAAGCCCAACCAGTTCCGTATCACCAATGTAGAGTTTTTTTTAGGGACCAACTCATCTGTTACGTTTTCACTTTCAGCCATTGCTTTCCGCTACACTCTAAATGAAACAGTGTCGAGGAAGTGAGAACTGGACGTCAGTGCCGTAGTTCACTTTGGTTGGTTGAGCGCTGTTTCTATAAGGCGGGCATTAAGCGGACTAGCAAATGTAGGAAAAAAGTAGGAAGAAAATTAGGAAGAGCATAGAACCGCAATAGATAGATAGAACGTAATCTATATAGACGATACTACCATCTCTCTGCTTTGGCAGATCGTCAGTACATAGATCGTCTTCACGACCTCATATCGACATATCGCCCACCCCCACTCCAAACCCAGTTAATATATGCAGATTTAATGGTAAAATAATGAAAAATACTTTAGGGGACTATTTTTGCTAACAACACCCTCCGCCAAGTATGGATTTAAAAAAATATTTCAAACCATATCTCAAATCTATCATAAAACACACAACTAGGAAAGTATTAGTGACCAGTTTCCTTTAAGATAACGATTAGAGACATCTCGTTCCATTAGCCACCACTGTGAACAATTCTGGCTCGGCAGTGTTTCACATCGAATCGCTCTGAATCATATCTGATTGAATTTCTCCACACTCCTGATGATTCCCACCACTTGTACTGTCTGATCTCTGACCTGTCCCTTATCCCTCTCCCACCAGGAGCCCTGACCAAAGCTAAGGAGAGCCAGCGTCACGGTGACGAGAAGGAAGGCCCCGCCGGGATTAACGAACGCTGCAACATCATTTCCTGCGCCACGTTGGCTGAGATGCAGCATTTCCATCGAACGCGTGTGCGAGACTTTAAAGCACAGATGCAGCAGTACCTCCAGCAGCAAATCTTATTCTACCAGCGGATCACAGGCAAGCTGGAGGAGGCCCTGCACATGTACGATCAGGCTTAACGCCGGAAAAAAAACAGTATTCTGAATCAACTCCAGTGATCAGGTCTCAACAACACAGTAGGCTCAAGAGAACTGACGAAACAGTGTTTTTTAAATGAAATTATTGAACAATAGAATAGTCGATCTTCAGAACTGGGTGCCTTCCACTGATAAAGACTGGGGTGTGTGCATGTGTGTGTGTTACAAAGAATGAGTGAGTTTTTGCGTTGAAAAAAGTGATGCATTGGATTTACTTGATTTTTCATTCTGACTCATCAATTGTTTATTTGGCACCAGTTGTGTTGATGTAATATAATGCAGAAATGATTGAACCAAGTAAGTTTAGTCCATAACTCTTTTCAGTGTTAAAGTGTAGGCCTTTTTTTTAATTAAGGAATTGAAATAGTTATATGCGGCCTCTGCCACAGAAATTCTAACCCCATTTACATTTTAACTAGCTACAATAAGGTCATGGAAGGACTCATAATCAGCAGAAAACCCATAACTCATTACCTGATAACCTTGTACCTTTATTGCCTGGCTTCTTTCTTCTCGTTGTGCTTTTGGCTTGGACTTTAACTGGCTGACATTTCGAACGCGAGCTGCCAAGTACGAACGCTTGTGCCTTTTCTTTCTATCACCATCTCATTTCCTGAGGCGTTTTAATACAGATCTCTATATTTATGAATCTCGGATGTCTTCTAGATTTGCTGTTTACTTTTTTTCTCCATAGGCTGATCTCACGTTTCCTTGTTGGAGGGCTTTGTTTTAACACATCACAAGGAATTGGCCTGTGTCTGTTTCAAATTAGGGTTCCGTAAGGAAAATGCCGACCCAGGACACCCGTTTGGAGCTTGTGAGGAGCAAAGGGAGTGCAGTGTGACCTAGAAAATGCAGGCCTAACCCTCGTTATCTAGAGGACATTCCAGACGGCACAGGAAAGATCACTCGCGGCTCCTCGGCTCAGCTTACCCTTTCATTCATTATTCAGATAAGATTCTCTTTACTCCGATACAACCACAGTCTATCTTTGGTCAACCCTGGAATCAAATGGCTTAAATCGCAGTTTTGGTTTGTAAGTGTGGCTCACAGCTTAGAAAAGAGATCTGCTTTTCAGTGACATCTCTTAGTAGGAACTTTAACCCTTAGATCCCAAGCTGGCAGTGCAACAAATGGTAAATTGTCGTCATACAGCAAAACAACTCCTTATATGGAGTTCCCCCGGTGTGTGTTGATTGCCAAGGTGTCAGACGTCGTGCTGAGCTTTGTTTGGTGTTCCTGGATAACGTAGAACCAAGGTTATTGTCATTTATAAAACATGTAATAATAATAACTGCAAGTGGGGGTTTAAAAATAGCATCACAAACAAATGCCCATAAAGAACAATAATGCCTAAATATCTTTTGTTCTACGTCTTAGAAACAAACAGAAAAAGGCCTCTGAAGCTGGGACAACTTTCAGGATAGTCTCCGCCCACAAGATGTGGTGCGGGGAGGGGGGGGCGGAGGGGGCCGGAGGGGTGTTGGGGGTCTGGAGAGTGGCCAAGTGAAAGAGCAGCAAGCATTAGTTTTAGACTGTTTTTATTTCTAATCAGATTTTACTAATAGACTCTGGGTACTAAAGGGCAGTATCATTTTTGATATAGGATGTAAAAACTGTTAAAGCTTTAAAGTATTCGCTCCCTTGTTCATACGGTCCATATATGCTGTCAAAAAAACAAATGTTTCAGTTCCATTGATATTGTGATGTCACATACATGTGACATTTACATATATCCACCTACTTACAGCACTTTAGCTCCACCTATACATTTTATGGTCAAATTATAAGGAGTGCCTGATTAGTGAATGAGGTACAATACAGGGCAGCCAATCAGCACAGAGATCATTTACATGTATTGGTTATAAAGGTACTGTAGCATCAACAGCCCAGTTGAAATTGTTTTTGGTACATAAAACCATATACAAATTATTATGGTAATCAGGGCCATTCCTAGGCATACGCAGAACTACACATCCACGTAACACCACACACACACACACACACACACGGACCGCGTAGGGCCCCCAAGCTGCTAGGAACGGCCCTGATGGTATTGATGGAAAAAGTAAGTCATAGTGAGACCTAAACCACATCCACAGGTCTGATCCAGATTAATGAAGAGCTTGATATGGTTTCAGCGGATTGAGAGAGGTTCTGGGGATGTAGCTGCATTTATAAACCAAAAAAGCAAAAACTGCACTAGAGACATGCCTTGGATGATTGACAACATGTGGGGCTGGTGAAACGTGTTCTTTTTCATTTATTGCCCAGCAGTTTAAAGGGAAGATCTGGTATGTAAACATAAAACTGGCTATCCAGCCTGTAACATCAGCTTAAAACAACCTTTCAATAAGAACGTTAAAGACCACCAACCTCATCTCTTATCTCATGGAATGGGGTGGAAAAAATGGCTAGTAGTAGCTGAATGCAACTTCTCTCCTGTATTAAAAAAATATGCACTCCTCAAAGAGCATTTTGCTGATTGGGCCTCAAAGAAAATGTGGAAATGAGACCACCCAAATTATCCCCTTTCACCCAGATTAGTATGCATTGTTAGGGGGGTTGAATTGGCTGCCTAAAACAGCTGGAGACAAGTAGACTTATTGTCATTTCAACCATATACACACAGTACACAGTGAAACAGAACAACGTTCCTCCAGGACAATGGAGCAACACTGGAACACAAACAGAAACACCACAAGACTACAAGTGCAAACAGGACAAAAGAGAGGGCAAGAAAAACACGAGCAGCATAACAAGACAACGTTCAGTGCAGTCAATAATAGCTACAGGATGAATGCAGAATCGCTTCTCTGCCTTTTGCCTACAATTAAGTGTAGCATTTTTTCTTATCAGTTTAAAACTACATGGACAAAAGTATTGGGACGCCTGACCATTACACCCACATAGACCTTAATATGGATTTGGTCCCCCTTTGCAGCTATAACAGCTTCCACTCTTCTTGGAAGGCTTTCTACAAGATTTTGGAGTTTCTGTGGGA
>JBBJLS010070068.1:0-12294 GCA_037577275.1 Bryconaethiops microstoma
AGAGAGAGAGGGAGAGAGAGAGAGAGAGAGAGAGAGAGAGAGAGAGAGAGAGAGAGAGAGAGAGAGAGAGAGAAACAAACAAACAAAAAAACAACCAAAGAGAAAAAGAAGCAGCAAACAAGGACTACAGAAAGGTAGATAGAGATAAAAAGAGAGGAAAGAGAGAAAGAGAAAATGGAGAGAAATAGTAAAAGAAAGGAAGATAAAGGAAAAGAAAGAAAAAAGAAAGAAGGACTAAAGAAAGAAAGGGAGGAACAGAAAGATGGAAAGAGAGAGACAGAGAAAATGGAAAGAGTGAAAGAAACAGATAAAGGAAAAGAAAGAATGAAGATACTAAAATAAAGCACAACAAACAAAATTTGGAATAAACAAATCAAAAAGAAAATGAAAGAACAGAGAAAAGTAGAACGAGAGAGTGAGAGATATGCAGAGGAGTGAGCGAGAGAGAAAGAAAGATGCAGAGGAGAGTCATTCTCAAGACCTGTGCTAATGGCAGCCCCACAGTGTCAACAATAAACCCACCACCATCAAATTAAATTAATTCCACACATTTACCATAAGGTGCGCGCGCGCACACACACACACACTTTCTTTATTGAAAGAGCGGCTCGCTGTGATGAAGTTTTCAAAAGCGCGCCGAGGCTGTTTACTGCCTGTTTAAAGCCTGTTTCTAAACTGTGCAGTTTAAAAACTCTTCCATTGGAAAATTTTCTGAGAGGAGAAGCAGAAACAGCCTGGAGGAAGCTGACGAGAGGAAGGAACATGAAAACGGCGGAGAAATGACAGCTACTCGCTCAGAGAGCAGCACGGCAGCTTTAGAGCCTGGAAGTTGCCAGTCTATTAGAAACACCTCTTATTAGGGGCATTGTAGAGCTGTACAAATACCACGTCTCCCACCTTTCCAACTGGTTACCGTTACACCCCCACCGTCTCCATGGCTCACTGAAACTCTGTTCAAGCAAGAGGGCACACTCGCAGCTTCTACTGTTATAATACTTACCTACTGGATATGTTCTGAACCGCAGAGAGGAAAATGCTTATAAAAGGTAAATATAGGGTTTAATATGATGACACCTCAGACAAGTCCTAGGATTAAACCGTAATTTGCTCTGGTTAAGAATGTAATTTTTTTAAGGGGGATTTTAAAAACTGCATCACCACTTGGAAACAAATATTCAAAGTCTATAAAGTGCCATGGCTTCAAATTTCTTTGCCTTTTGTTAAAAGCTCATATTGCAACTCCAGGCCCAGTGATGGATCAAACACCTGAAAAGCCGGAGTGCTGATCTCACGGCGAGAGGAGAAAATGAAATGTCTGGCATTTGATGTTTTTCTCAAGGTGGGGATTTAATCAGTCATTCATCCAGTTTTACAGTTTTTACAAAGAAAACTGGCAAAGATCTAAAAAGCTTTATAGTTAATACGGCAGGTTATTGCAGGTCAAGAAAGAAAATGCATTCATTTTTTAAAAATATGGGCAGTGGAGGAAGTTCTTCGGCAGCAGCGTGAGATTCGTCTCTCCACCGCCTTCGCAGTTTAGAAGGTTTCTTGTGATGAATAAGGGATAGTAATACCTGCGGTGACAGAATGAAAGAGGAATTAGGCGATTGGCCTGACGGTTAAATAATAAATGAGTGCAGGTCTCCTGGTTACTCTCAGACTCAGTCTGCTGGAATCAAAAACAACACCTTGCAGTTAAAGTAGAAGGTACTGTTTTGTTTAGTTTTTTTAACTGGCATTCACGTCCACTGGGGGAGTACAGATACTCATGTTATTGGGTTCAGTATAGTTTTCTGGGGTCAGCATTAAAATTTTAACACTGAAAAATATCTGCCATTTCCAGAAGAGAACTTTCTGAAAGTCCTTTAACAAAATACACCCCAGAAATCACAGCCTGTAAGATTTATTACGGAAAAAAAAAACTCCAGTGCCTGTTGTGCTGATTAAGCCCCGCCAAGTTTACTCTGACTGGCTGGTTTTGATCACTGACAGTGGTTTCCGTGTGTTTAACTCTTGATGGAACACGTTCTTACTAACTGGGGACCATTTCTATTGGTCTGTTCATGATGAAAATTTGATACAGTGTAAATGGCACCTGAAAGTATGCAAATATATGTAAAATAATGGAGATACATGCATATAATGGGTGTGCCCATCAGACTCTATTTCCTATTGTAAAAGAGGGCAGTATTAGAATTTAATTTATGCATTACGATCTTTTACACAAACTGCCAGCTACTCACTGCAGCTTTATTGATAATCAAATTTAATCAAGGATTTCTTAAAAATTGATAAATACTTTTTATCTACTTTAGGGCTGCCTTTATTAACCAAGTTTAATTTATTAATTTGGGCTATATGGACCATCTTCTCTTTGGTGAACTGACTTTTATCCACTCATAGCAGCCCAAACATTCTCATCATTAACATGTAACTGTGGAACTGCCACGACTTCATATATATCCATAATAATTGATATTATAAGGACGCATTTCTGTGTATCTGCAGCTCAGAACTGCTTTAATGGGCTTCCAGATGGGCCGGAACATTTGGAGCATTTGAAACTACTGGTAAAAAAGGGAGTCGCTTCACACAGGCAAGTCTAATTTATTTTCACAGCCAGAGCATTTAAGCCACTTAATTCATCTATCAGACTGAGAGTCATGCAAAAAAAAAATAAAAAATGAACTCAGTCAGTATCACTGTCTATCAGCTAATGCAGCCATAGTGTTACAGACTACTCTGAATGGTCAATTTATAGACTGAATCACAGTCTAATACAGTAATATAGTCAAAGAAGTGCACATTACTGTATGAGTGCATGCAACACTGCCTCATAGAGTACAACAATTACATATCAGTCTATTTTATCATGATCAGACTTTTTTTATAAGCTGTATGACTGCATGACACAGAAATATACTCAAATAAATGACTATTCAAGTTTTTGGGATGTCTAATGAAAATCCATTTTTATTACTATTATTATTATTATTATTATTATCATATTTGTGCCCATTTGTTGCATCACTTTAGGACAATCCTGGTTTATGCATTGCTGGATAATTTTTTCATTGTTCAACAGGATAATGATCCCAAACAATCAGAATTGTGCCAAAATTATATCCAGTCCAAAGAAAGGCAAAAAATGTTTATAGAATGATGTCTTGGCCTCAACAGACTCTAGATCTTTCTCCCATTGAGCCGTAGTTACGAGCTGGACCCACAAGTTCAAACTTAAAGTCCAGCAAATGAAACACAACTGTTTGCTGTTTGAAAAGGTGCTGGGAGGGTTTGGACACAAGTTATGTCCAAAAAACTGCTGGAAAGGATTTGGTGAATCTGTGCTGCTGTGATAAAGGCAAGGGGTGGTCGTACATGAACTTTCACATCCATTTAATTACACGAATAGTGCATATTGTTACATTACACTTTAAAACCAATCTGGTCCATTTCTTTTAAATATTTCTAGGTTTTGAAAGAGCCGTGTATCATTTATTTTTGGGGGTTTTCTTTAATCCAAGGGTAGGTCCAAACTTGACTACATAAAGTGCTGTTTCAAAAATGCAAATAATAGAAAAAGCCACCTCATGTGACCCTGCTCTCCATTCTCGTGGGTCAAAAGCGGGAGTTAAATCACAGCCAGGCTACAGTAGCTTCCAGAAACACAATAGTACTCCTTGTTTCCACCAGATTACATTGCTATGCACTGACTTCAAAAAGATAGCAGCGCAGGACACAACCTCTACTGTATCCATCACATGGCTGACCGGGCAGCACCCTTTCAGAAGGGATTATAATTAGGACCATCACAGACACTTAATTAAAACACAGCCTGACGGGAACAAACATTTACATGCATTTGTAACAGGCCTGTATCTTACAGTTTTCTTGCATTTCAATTTTATGAGAATTAAACAGGCTGTTACTGGTATTGTGCCTTTAAGACTGATAAATGTAAAAATGTTCTGTTTCCTCATTCAAATAGTAGTCCAATCTGTAACTTCAGTGTGAACTGGGGGGGAGGATAGACTGCAGTAGGCTGGGTAGGTAGATACAAATATACAGCTCTGGGGGGGGAAAAAAAAAAAAAAAAAAAAAAAAAAAAGAGACCACTGCAAAAATATTCAGTTTCTCAGGTTTTATCTTTTATAGATGCAAATATTGAACTGAACAGCTTTGGCTTAGTTTTTAAGAACTTTTAAGAAATATTTCTCCTCATTTCCAAATGAAAATATTGTTCTTTACAGTATAATTTTTAAGGAAATGACAAAACATCCAAATAAGAGAAATGACGCAGTGTTTAAATAACTTGAATAATTCAAAGAAAACAAATCTCCTGTTCACTCTTAAACAAAATGGCAATAATTACCTTTGACTAGGGCTGGGCGAAATGCGAAAAAAATTGATCACGAGGTATTTTTCCATATTGAACAATATCGATTTCTATCACGATTTTTTCCCCCCTGATACTGCCAGTTTGAACGCATCTGGACTGAAACTGGAATAAACCAGAGATTAGTTTAACATTAAAGCAAATGGCATGTATTAACAAGAGAGATTGAGAAAAATATAAAAACAAACATGCACTCAATTTCTAGAGGCAGTTAAATGTAAAAACTGCAGAATCATTCAGCAATACAGTGCACAGAAGACCAAGCAAACAACTTCAAACCAATGGATATGAATGCTTTGTGTGTTGATAAACCCTTTTGCATTTAGTGTTCTTATGAGAAGCCTTATAATTGGCTAATTTTGTGTATTTGTTCTGTTACAAAAGCAGGCATTCTTAAAATATTTTAATCCAACTTTTAATTTTAACACTGCAAACAAATCCACAGAACAGAAACAAAGCCAAACTCAGTAACCAAACAGTATGTCCTCTGTGATGCCTTTTGTTCAAAGTAATTAGAGCGTGAAGTTACACAAATAAGGTGATTAATAAGTTCATAGTTAATAAATAGTATAAGTAAATTCATACTAAAAACGGATAAAATATTTTGGTTGGAAATCTGTTCAGAGTAGGACATCTGTACCACAAATGATCTTTGTCTTATTGTACGTGAGCGAGTGAACATTCTCGCCATGCATCTATCTTTGGCATTTCTCCAGTAATGTTGTGAACAAGTGCTTCGGCAATCATAAGCGAGAAAACAGCTCGTGTACACGCTAAATGTGCCCTACACGTTTGTGCCTTGGGAAACTTTCGTCTTTGTGAGTATCAGTGTGTTCAGAAAGCACTCGGATGTGTGTTGGAATTGTTTTTAGGTTGATAAATGTGATGCCAATGTAATGTAATGCTCATGTGTTTAAGGTAGGCTAATCATTACGTGTGGCATCAAGACGTGTGTATTGGCTACTAATTTATTTTTCCTTTTCTGTATATTTCAGTTACAAAGAAAAAACATAAGAGATCTTCAGTAAAATCAAGAAAAGTAAGCCTTCTGTGGAGATATCTTTCATTTTGTTCGCTGGCTGTCTAGCTTCACATAGTCGCGTGTCGTGAGGACAGCAAATCCTTAGTGCAGGCTGACATTCAGAAAAATATAATGCCTCAGCTTGGATAGGCTGATGCGGTTTCTCCTCTCAGTTAGTATCTGCAGACGGACGGACAGACGCGCCACCTGACTGTCGCGTCTGTCGTCCTCTCTGTTTTCACATAATGGTATAATCCTATATCCTCACATGTGAGGAGCAGCGAAAGGAAATAAAGTGGGAAGCGGATCTCACTCGATGGGAGTCGGCTCTTCTGATTCACTACAAAGCACTCTTAGAGCCGATGCTTTTGCGCATGACACGTCACTACAGGGAAGGCGGATTCTGATTGGCAGTTGTCGTGCACCTTCCGCCACATGTAATGCACGTGACCGAGTAAATATGCCCACAGCTGATCATCGTAATCGAACTGAATTTAATCGTGATCACTAATCGTGATCGCATAATCGCCCAGCCCTACCTTTGACAAACTTCTAGTAGTGTTTTACCGTCCAACTGGTCTCATTGCAAGAGGAGAGTGTTGATTACAGCAGTGTTTTTATACCTTTCCTCATTAAATAAGATGTGATTCATGTGATCAGTAATCAGTACCTCATAAAGCAGAATGTTTGTGTAGGAACTTAACAGACACTGGCATGAAATGGTTCTCAGACACGCTGATTTAAAAATGAATTGCAGTGGTCTCTTTTTTTTTCTGGAGCTGTATATATTTGCTGTTTTCATGACATTATATTTATTTAAGTTATATACGAGTTCGTATACGAAGGAGGAGTAACCGGTACACTTTGAAACTTGAAACAGTGTTCACATAATACATCAAACTCGTACTAAAACAAAAGTCAAGGCACATTTGGTTGTCAATAATTTATTCTGGAGTCTCTGTAATGTTATGCCTGATTTTTTTTAGAAGTTAATTAAGTCCATTTTAAATAATTTGTTTTTTAATTTGAAATTTCTCAAAGTAATCTTCAAAATATAATACTGGATATGGGCTTATAAAATATAATATTTAATTGAGGAGTATAAAATAGGTTTTAATATAAGAATATAAAATATAATATTTAATACAGGCGTATTGGCTACACTTGGATCCCCTCTCAGTATACTGACATCCTGTCAGCCATTCAAGTATATTTTAACCCATTTTGGCAATTTACAATTGAAAAATGTGTCCTATTTTTAATACATTCCTAAATATGTTTTGGGTAATCAAGGGCAAAGTCTGTGTAGAAAACGATACACTTTTTATTCGTCATAAAATATGCCATATTTGAGTACCAAATCAAGCCAAAAGCAAAACAGCAATGAGCTTAGATATTCCTTTAAATTACAATACAATCAGTGTTTCTGAAATTACGAGTATAATCAACATTTCCACTGCTACACCTCAAAACCTTTAACTTGCTTCAACAATAAGGCTTACATGCCAATATTTTACCAAGACAAGGTCTGTATAATGTTCGATATAATGTTCATCTTGTGAAGGAGAAGATCAGGCAGCTGTGGAGAGATCAAAACAAGGAGCTACTGTATCTGCAGGCCTCATTCTCCTCTTCACATGCAGCTCATCTGGGACTGTTTAAGTAGCGCAAGTGAAAGTGAAAGTGACCATTCTATCATACGTGAACACACCAAAGCACAGTGTGAACAGCACAAAAATCTTCCTCTGCATTTTACCCATTCACCAAGTGAAGCAGCGGGCAGCCAGGAACTCAGCGCCCGGGGAGCAGTGTGTCGGGACGGTACCTTACTCAATGGTACCTCAGAGGTGCTTAGCAGTCTTGGGAGTCTCTCCTCAGCATCTTTCTCCCAACACACTCAGTCTCTCCTCAGCATCCTTCTACCAACACACTCAGTCTCTCCTCAGCATCCTTCTACCAACACACTAGAAGCTGTGTCCGAAAAGTGCACTCGTTCACTACATAGCGTTTGCTATATAGGGGGCTGGCTAGTGAACAAGGGGAGGCGACGTTTTGTTAATTTTGGACACTTGGGATGTTACGTTTTTCTTGGCAATTTATCTCTGTCGCATAAACACACGTCTCATCTCTCTAGTTCAGACACAGCCCGCACATGATGCGGGATCTAATGGGCACGGTGACAAATAGATCTGTCCGGGGGGGGGGGGTACTGATGTAGGGCACAGTAAAAGAAACCCGCAGTGCATGATGGTATTTGTGTATTCATGTAGTGTACAGTGTCTGGACACTAGATGTTGGCGTGTCATGTGGGGATTTTGTAGAGCACTAACTAGTGGGTGAAATTGACGGTTGGAATTTCGGACAACACTACAAAATGGTCGATTCACTACATAGTGCCCTACATAGTGAACGAGTGCACTTTTCGGACACAGCAAAAGTCTCTTCTCAGCCTCCATCTCCCAACACACTCAGGGTTGGTTTCTTGGACAGGTAAGCCTAGTCCTGGATTGCGTGGTGTTGTAAATAGAGATTTTCCATTGAAAAGGAAAGGGTAGTCCAAGACTAGGTTCAATCCCTGTCTGCGTAACCGACCCTTAGAGTCTCTCCTCAGCATCCTCCTCCCAACACACCCAGAGTCTTTCCTCAGCATCCTCCTCCCAACACACCCAGAGTCTCTCCTCAGCATCCTCCTCCCAACACACCCAGAGTCTCTCCTCAGCACATGTCCAAAGCAGCACAATCTTGCCTCTCTTACTTTCTCTGTCAAACATGTCCTGATCCATCATATTTGGGGTACAGATAAAATGTGTGCGAATTCTGAAGACAGGAGTCTCTGAAGGTCCCTGGCAGACATTCACTGCACCCTCTGGTCTTATTTTGAGCACAGGGACCAAAGCTGCTCAACCCAATATAACTTAGAATTGTATGCACTCCACATCTACACTGAAAGTAGAGCACCTTCATCATTAAACACCTCTTTAGCAGGCAGCATTCAAGATATCAAAGAGTTAAAGCACTAAATAGAGGCTAATCACTGTGAACTTTTCTTAATCAGAGTAACCTTTCAGGCCTGAGTGTGCACGCTGAGAACAAAAAAAATCAGGCCTCCAGAAGAGCTTTAACTTCTAAGAACTAAGAAACAGCACATTCGATTTTATCGTTCGTTTATGAATCAGTAATAACAGGTTGGAAATGAGAGGGGCGTGGTTTATGAGTAGAGAATAAAGCCAAAACCTTTAACAGAAAGGGGTATATTACAAGCCAAGGCTTCATCTGTGGCCATATGAGGTAAAAATTAGATTTAAATAAAAACCATCAACATCACAAAATCAACTTCCCAAAAAATGCCCATATAGTGTTCTAGTAATATTTTAGCCCCAACCTAGACAGACAGGCCTGGATTGAGAGTTCCAGCAGAACTTAGTTAGTTATTTCTGGTTGACGAATTTAACTCTGTTGCTTCCAACCAAAACTAGTAATCTTGTATTCTCTTCATCATCCACAGTGATATTCTCGTCCAAAATCAATGTCTGACCTCATAAACGCTCTACAGAATGAATGGAGCTACTGTATCGGCAGGCCTCACTGCCCTCTTCACAGGCAGCTCAGCTGGGACTTTATTTCAAAGAATACCCTACAAATTTTGTTTCAGGACTATTCTTTTACTCTCTTTCACTATCTGGTGTTGACCAGAGCTGGATAGGTTCCACTTTTCAGTCATTGTTCCTCCCAATGTTTCTAATTCCAGCTTTAGGAAGTTTTTCCTCATTAGAGGCTCAAATTCAGATTCTATAAAGCTACTTTATGACAAGGTCAATCGTAAACATTGTTGTAGAAATCAATCATCTTGACTTGATAAATGAGTAAGATAAATAAGCACTATAGGACATGTAAAGTTTTACTACAAACAGACAGAAGCGGATTTTTAAAGATATTAATTTGGCCTTCCCTGAAAGCCTAGAAGACTCCTAGAGTCACTCCCTCTGATTTCAAGGTTTTCTGTTATTATGATGACGAAAGGCTGAGTTGACAGTTTTTCATTTCAGTGCCTTTTCAAGGACTGTGGCAAGCGGACGTGTGTGAATCAGCCAACGTCAGGTCATGACGCAGCAGGAGTGGGAGATACAGCAAAAATATGATTTCACGATACACAATATGCCACTAAATTTACTTCTTCCGATATTAGATGAAGTTGGAACAGACAAAATGGACCAGCAGTGCCATATTTAAAAAAGAAAATACCACCAAAATTATGAAATAAAACAATGAACACGTCACACACTGTGCAGAACCAAATACAGATAAACAGGCTTAATTATTAATATTTTTTTTATTTATATAGTGCCTTTCACAACATCAAGGTTGCGAATAACTGATACAAATAACTGATACAAAGAACAAAGAACAGACAGTAGTACACAAAAAATAGTCCAAATTACAGTAATTGTGCTGTTTATAATGAAACATGCAGTTGGTCAGTATTCTTCAAGTACTTGTAATATCCACAAAATGCTCAGAAAAGCACACTGAGACGTACTGTGATGTAATTAAGCATAATAAAGATAAATATCATCATACTGCCCAGATGCACTAAAATGATGCCACTTTTCTTACTTTCCCTAAAGCCAAGAGTGCAGAGAGCATTCACATAGAGTACTACAGAAAAATATAACATTACTCATAATAATGATAACATAACACTTAGAAACAGCTTCAAACATCATGACTATGTTTATTTTTTCACCAGCTTTATTAAGCATCAGCAGAATTATACGGAATCCGTTTTAATTTAGTTTCACTCTATGCTTCACCACATCCAAACAGACTCAGTTCTACTGTACACTGGAAATAGAAAGCGACACCATGTGGGAACTTCTAAATATTCTAAATATATCAAAACAGTATGTTTGGTGACATAATTTGTGATGATAATGGGATATCTAGACCTGTGCCAGAAACAGAAGCCACTTAGAGAAGGGGCAGCTGGTGGCCTAGTGGTTAGGGAGTTGCCCCTGCAACCAGAAGGTTGTGGGTTTGAATCCAGCACTGCTAGATGAGGTTCCCTTAAGCAAGGTACTGTCCCCACACACTGCTCCCCAGACGCCCCTCGTTGGTAACAGCCCCCTGCTTCACTTGGTGAGGGGGTTAAACGCAGAGAAAGAATTTCACACTGTGTGCTGTGGTGTGTTCACGCATGACTATAAGGGGCCACTTTACTTACAGATGTAACTGTAAGAAAATAAGTTTTAAACCTCATAGGGGCATAAGAGACTCATTCCTCAGTGACTCCTTATCTTGCGCTATTCCTGATTCTGAAATGCTAATATTTAGTTAAACTAAGAAGACTAGTGTTCGATAAAATTTATACAAGGCCTCATGAACACCAGGGAGCTGAGGAATGATAAAATACGAGGGCTACTGTATCTACAGGCCTCGCTGCACGTCAGATGCAGCTCAGCTGGGACTGTGTTTCAAGGAACAGATCAGAATAAATTGAATTGAATTGAATTGAATATTTGGGGGTGTTCTGCTAATAACATTTCTTTGTGGTGGCCGATCTTTGTCACCGTGACAAAATAAATCTTTGAAACCCCCGCAGTGAAAAAACACCCCCTCCCACAACACTTCATCAAACAAAAAACAAAAATGCCCATAAAGGTCAATAAAACAACTCTCTTCCCCGTCCAACACGGAAAAGATACCCAACCAGGGTAGACAAACTGGACCCCCCCACGCACCCCCGGCAGACAAACACAGATGTGCGCAATGGTTGACAAGATGACAAATGAAAACCCTGACCCACCACAAAGCCTCCTGCCATGGAGCACACAGCCCCCAGCCTCTCGTGCCATACCTCTTGATCAAATACATTGCACAACACCAATAAAAGTCAAGACTTCTAATGCCACATTCGCCTACATGATTCTTCTATAGATGGTGCGATTGCAGCAATCTTATAGCATCATTACAAATCACACTGGGCAACATTGATCTAATAAATGTGCGATGGTGTGTGTGAAGGTGTGTAGATGTGCGATGGTGTGTGTGAAGGTGTGTAGATGTGTGATGGTGTCTGTGAAGGTGTGTAGATGTGCGATGGTGTGTGTGAAGGTGTGTAGATGTGCGATGGTGTGTGTGAAGGCGGGTTAGATGTGTGATGGTGTGTGTGAAGGTGTATAGATGTGTGATGGTGTGTGAAGGTGTATAGATGTATGATGGTGTGTGTGAAGGTGTGTAGATGTATGATGGTGTGTGTGCAGATGTACAAAAGAAATTAACATAATTGTTTCACCATTGTCATCTTTCATCTGGGAACAGAACAAAATCATACAATGTAGACCAGACATAAAGTTGCTCTGGAAAAGATGCAAGAACGTAAATGTAGGACATACATGTAACAGGTATTTTTGCTGTCACCAGGGGCTCTTAACCTGTTAACCTGGTTAACCCACACAAGGCGCAGACATATCATTATATGGCCCACTTCCTAGTCCAAGGTACAGAGTAAAAGACTATTTTCCAAAGTGGAGAAAGGTCAACGATATGCAGATTAGCCACAGTGGAAAATCCCAGTATAGACTCCAGCGGTGTGAACCGGAAAACAGAACTAAATCTCTGGGCCCAAAAATTAAATAGAAGATAAAATAAGATAACCCTTTATTAGTCTCACGGGTGGGAAATCTAGTCAGTGGATTTGAACCCACAACCTTGCCTCTCGCAGCACAGTGTGTTAAACAGTAGACCAGGTGGGGGCTAAGAAAGAAAGTTTGTCTAAACAATAATTTGGATTCTTTGACAAACTATTGTTAGAAGCACATACTGAAAATCTGTAGGGTTTTAAGAACTTGAGTCCAAAGAGATAAACTGTGCAGAATTT
>JBBJLS010070069.1:0-12292 GCA_037577275.1 Bryconaethiops microstoma
TGTGTGTGTGTGTGTGTGTGTGTGTGAGAGAGAGAGATAGAGAGACAGAGAGAGAGAGAGAGAGAGAGAGAGAGAGAGAGACAGAGAGAATGAGAGGGCATTGAATGTGTGAGGGAAAAAGAGAACATTTATAAGGAACCATAATTTTAGTATATTGTGTGTGAATGTGTGTCTGTGTGTGTTTGTGTGTGTGTGTATGTAAGAGGGAGAGAGAGAGAGAGCGAGAGAGAGTGAGAGTATTGTATGTGTGAAAAAAAATGAGATAAAATGTATGGGGAACCCTAATTTCAGTATTGTGTGTGTCCGCGTGCGCGTGTGTGTGTCTGCTCTCTCTGACACTGAGGCTAATATGAGGCTGAGCTGTTCCTCTTCTGCTTTATTACTGTTTGACTGCTTCTTTTTTTCTGCTTCTCTGCTCTGCTTCCCGTAATTGATTTCTATCAGTGGCTACATTCCGGCAGGACATCTTTAACCTGCTTTGGAGTGTTCCTCATTCTGATTGCATGTCTCTTCTGCACACTCTAATAAAGGTGCAGTATTGCTTTGCTCTATTGCTTTGCCCCCACCGTTCCGACTGGTTTGGCCCGGGATATTTGCAATGGTGCGGAGGGTGCTTCAGCTCGAGAGCCAATTTCCTCTTTTCATTTGGACGAGAGCTTAATCAAGTTATAGTATGTCGATGCACTAGGATTACTCACATAGACAGAATATATTTTCTTGACAAGCAAACGTAGCAACATAGCAACACACAAACGTTCAAGCAATATGAAAATATGCTGTCATTATGATAAACTGTGCCATGATGACCGCCAGTGACACTGATGGGATACAATTTTTATTAAAAAGAGAATGAGATAAGTTGTCTGAGGTTTTGCTTGGTTGTCAGTAAAGCTTAAAATATGTGTCCAAATTATAATATCATTATAATATCAAATATTTGTCAGACTGGGTTCACATACAGATTTTTCAGTTAACTGTTGTTTCTCAGCACAACAAACAGGACACACCCATTTTTCAGGGTTTGGGCTAGGCACCTTATTTCCAATGAAGGGTATTCTTAAATGCTTCAGCATACCAAGACATTTTGGACAACGCCATGCTTCCAAAATGCCCCTTTCTATTCCAGCATGACTGTGCCCTAGTGCATAAACCAAGAACCATAAAGACGTGGCTGGATGAGTTCAGTGTGGAAGAACTTGACTGGTCCACACAGAGCCCTGATCTGATCCCCTTCCAACACCTTTGGGATGAACTGGAATGGAGATTGTGAGCCAGGCCTTTTCGTCCAACATCAGTGAGCTCATTAATACTCTACAGAATGAATGGGTACAAATTCTCACAGAAACTCCAAAATCTTGTGGAAAGTCTTCCAAAAAGAGTGGAAAGCTGTTATAGCTGCAGAGGGACCAATTCCATATTAAAGTCTATGTATTTGAATGCAATGTCATTGAAGTCCCTGTTGGTGTAATGGTCAGGCATCCCATTACTTACCATGTAGTGTATGCTGTAACTTCTGTTGTAAGAAGTCATATATGGATCCTTCCTTAACTCAGAATTGAAAATTTAGATAACTATGCTGATAATTGGGATACAATATTTTAGCCATTAGGAATTTTGGACGTTGGTAATGGTTGGTTTAGGGAAGGGCTAGAGTTGAGTGTAAACAGAACTGTGTCAGGCTAAAGTCAGGTTCAAACTTTTTTCTGACTACACGTTGGTTTAGACAGAATTTTGTTGGGCTGTTGGTCAATTCAGACAAATTCAGAATGTTTTTAGTCTAATTTCCAAACGATAAGCCATAACAGCAAAACCCCCACTGACATTGTGCAGGTTCCTCCAGAGCAGCTCTGACATGTCGAGAACTGGTTTCCACAAGACAGCTGGTAGCCTAGTGGTTAGGGTCTTTGCCCTGTGATCAGAACGTTGTGGGTTTGAGTCCCAAGACAGCTAAGCACCTCTGAGGTACCCTTGAGCAAAGTAGCGTCCCCACACACTGCTCCCCAGGTGCTGTGTTCCTGGCTGCCTGCTGCTTCACTTGGTGAATGAGTTAAATGCACAGGAAGAATTTCATGCTGTTCACGCATGACGGAATGGTCACTTTTACTTTTTCACCTCTGAAGGTGTACTGTGACAACTGATATTATTTAAAGGCCAAGTCATTGACCTGAAAGCTTTGTCCTGTTTCTCAAACCATTCCTGAACCATGGTTTCAGTGTGGCAGGGTGCATTAAAGAGCTGCTGACCGAGGCCACTATTGCCATGAGGGAGTATTCTTGGTGGTCTGTGTCAGAGTAACATCCACATGATAGGGCCCAAGATTTCCAAGCAGAACATTGTCCAGAGCATCACATTGCCTCTGCCTCAAACTACATCCTGCTGCCACTAGGTGCAAACACATCCAGCCAGCCACATGATGTGAAAAAAAAAATTGATTAACTGAACCATTACAATAATGAATTTGCTTATTAAGCTTATTTTCTCTCGTGTTGCTCTATCCGCGCTGCTTGTGTGAACATGAGCCTCACTTTAATTTAGACTTCCGAATGTCCGGTATAAGCAGCTTTTGAACTGTACTCATGAGGGATATTTATTATTGTGAAATGTTATTATTGAGTATTTATCATTGTGATTTATCTGTTTACAGATGAAAAACATAACTATGTAACTGACTTTTGAATGCCAGCCTGGGTTTTTGAAGGACAAAGATTTGTTTTACTGAAGAATAATCTTATGTTTATTTGGATATGTTCATCTTGCCCTTAGCATGTAAAATGGTATCAAATATTGATATCTTCATGATATCATATCGAATATGTAAGTATCGTCACAACCCTAGTAGGTACTGGCCACTACTGGAAGCACGCCACAAAACCTGCCGCTTTGGAGATGCTCTGATCCAGTCATCTAATCATCACAATCTGGCCTTAGTCAAAGTCACCCAGATGTTTACATTTGCTCAGTTTACCTGCTTCCAACAAGAACTGACTCACTGCCTTTGTAACAAGATACTCAATGTTATTCACTTCATCTGTCAGCGATTTTAATGTTGTGGCTGATTGGTGTATATTCAGAACCAAATGTCAGCCCCACGCCAGATTAATTTCATCGTGAATTCAAATGCATGCGATGCAAAAAGAGTACAGTCCTGTTTAAACGGATTTCATTCTCATTGCTTTCCTGAGCATTTCATGGCCACTGTCTGGACACTGATGATTTTTAAAAAGAGATTAATACAAGTGTCTGAGATTTTCTCAACTGTCAATGAAGCTTGATGTATTTATCTGCACCCAGACATCATTTCAAGGTTCAGACATGGTTATAATATCCGATATTTGTTGGGTTATGTTTTGTTTATTGTGAAAATGTCTTCGAGCATTATGATGATGAATTTTAGCTGCGCTTCCCACCTCTACTCTCTTCAGTTATGAGTGTGTCACAGTTTCTGACATCCACTTATAAAAGACCTTTACACATCCCTACAGCTAATGTAGCTCTTCTGCCTACATGACCCTTCTAGCACCCCTAGGCCTCCCTGCCCTTACAGTCCTCCCATACCTGGCCACTCATCCGCATCAATTTCCCTTCATCTCTCTGTCACTCAGTTTACCCTACTGTCACTCCACATTACATTCAAGACACGCAGGCCGCTCACCAGTCTAGACCACAGATTATATTTACATCTGCTCGGAGGGGGTGGATATATGACCATTAAACATATGCTACCATGTTCAGTGGCAAGCTTTTATGTCTGAACTAGGACGCATGTTCAGACCTCAGGGCTACAGTGACATCTAATCTTTTTCAGCACAACAAAAATATGATCTTTTGCAGATTAGGTTATAGAATTTGGGACACATGGGAAACGGGGCACATATCCCGTATAATGAGAACGACCCCATTGGTTTCCTATCCCCCTCCTGAAGTTTGCATCAGCGTCATACATACATAACATTAATGCGTACTAACTAAAGAAAATGTACGGCGCAACATGACATATTTCCAGTGCAAGCAAGCTTACACCTTCTTTATTATGTGGGGTCACAATTACATCCCAATCTAGGTCTCAATTTATTTTGAGAATGGGAAAACATGATGTACCTAATGAGCACTTAAGTTAAAAGAAGTCTATCTGGCACGTGACCAAATATTAGTTACCAAAAAACTGAATTACTTGATTTTGCTGGAGAATGATAAAGTATTTAATCTTAACTGGGACCTAATAGCAATAGCAAGCTGATGTCATTTTTCTTATTAATAGTTAAAAATAGCAGGTTAACACACACAGATCTTAATATCCCACTGATTAAAAATGCTTTTCTCACAGGTAATTATATTTTTACTGTAATATACCTGTGCTTATGATCACAATGTTACCCTTAGGTTTTATAGAGCTTAGAATTTCCTACATTTCTTAGTGCCATTTAAAGTTGAGAAGCCATTTTCTTGTATTTGTTTGAGTAAACACACTTTTCCATTGTGGTGGATGACTAAGCGATTTGGGGCCTGTGTTACCGCATTTTATACCCCAGTGAAAGAGGAAATCATTGAAGACGGCTTTGAAGTTTCTAAACACTTAGATCAACTTAAAATGAGTTAAAGATGTGTGGAATCATAGTTTATTTACAAGTTTTTCATTCAGAATCCTTAGAGTGCCAATAATTGTGATGTTACGCGTCTGTTGCTCCGCTGATCGTGAGTGGTCGCTAAAAGCCAACACCTTTTGGTCACTTTCTCTGTGCTGAGTGAAAAAAATCATTTCCAGCACAATTCGGCAGATGTGTCTCTAAAAGGAAAGGCATGTGAGTTAGATGAACGTCCTGTAGAGCACTCACAAGATAAAATCCATCTTGCTTAAAGCTGCATTGTGTTTCAATAAGGATGTCTGTACCTGATTTGCATTACTGAGACACCTCCCCCCTTAATGTAGTTTTTGCCCTTGTTTTGTCTTTACGGCGCCTTTACTAGTGAAGTGAATCATAATCGAATAATTGAAGGAGCTGAATTCTGGGTATGGCTCATTAAATGCTTTACTTCATATACAGACATGCTCTGTATTAAATACAATTGTACATGTATTGAACCTACGTAATGTCCATGACATAAATGTTGTATTTGTCCTCGTGGTATGAATGACATTATGTAGCTTTAAATACTCTTTGGATGTCTAAAGTTGCATGAGATCTTAAACACATTTTGATCCAAAAGCTTATGCTTAAACAGAATAGGCTTAAAATTTGGAAATGCCGGTCAGTTTTTAGGATGCAAAAGCTGCCTCAGCATATGTAGAGCTTCTTCCTGTTGCAAAAGCATGCCAAGTGGCTCCCCATGTAAAAGTAAAGGGAACCCTGTATATACAGATGTCTGTACATATGTGCTCTGGTCTACATGATGTGCCCAAGTTGTGTGACATGATGTGCCCAAGTCGTGCTCTAGATGGTGACCTTAGGCTTATGTGCAGCTGCTCTAGAGTGTCAATGCTGTTTATGGAGATTTTACAAGCTATGTGTGATGGGCTTTGTGGGAGGTATAGAGTATGTCATATGGATTACAGTAAATTGTCAAATTCTAAATATGTAAATATATTAATGAATTATTAATTAACCAAATACTAATTCCCTGTGACTTAGTATGGACTGATAACTGATAATACTGTGCTGTTCTGAGGAGAGGTTTGGAATTGGTTAGAGAAAAGGTCGAGTGAGAAGTAAAATTGACAAAGTAAAACATCTAGGGGAAAATGGAAAATAAGTAATTTAACTTTTTTTAATTTATTTTCATGTTTCTAATGTTAGTGTTTTTACTTTTACAATCTAGATATGTAGTTTCACAAATGAGCTAAGGCTTTTTTCAGTACTGTACATGCTAAGAAGCTTCCTTTTCCGGAAACATCAAAATGAGTCTTTCTAAGGGTGTTGTCAACTTGACTGAAGGTGACCTCTCTTTCTGGTGGGAAGAATATCAGACTGAATAAGCATTTAAAAGTGCTGGAACCGTTTCAAATCATATCTGTCACACAATAGGCAGGCTGAGTGGTTTCTTGAAAAACCTCGTCAAAATGGGTCCACGTTTGGGAAGGGGGCGTCTAATGCTCACTCATGCAGCCCTGGTCGTGCCAGCGGCGCGCTGATTCATTCAGAGAGATGACAGCGGAGTCCGCCCGATCCAAATGGTGAAATGTCAGACCATTTAAAAGACAGGCCAATCACTGCATGCCCTTGTTTTTCAATTCACTGCTCTTTATCTTCAGTAAAATGAAGCTCTAATGGTCAGGTTTGCCAGGCAAATATGAGATAGAAGACCAAATACCCACATCTTTATTGTGTTTTAAATTATAGTTATGTCTGATTTTATTTCATTATTTTTAATATTTAATTGCAGTTTGTCTAAATTACAATGTTATTGGTTTCACCATCCAAGTCTTAGGAATGATCAAATATGGAACATGGAGAAAACTGGAAGGATGATTAGGGGCTGAATAAGAGTATGACACGTGTGACCTCGTTTCTCCAAAATTTTAAAGACAGTAAAAAAAGTTCTTAAAGTGGTTTAAAACTAGCATTTAATATGGTATTTATAATGTTATGCAGTTTTTTTGTAGTGCAACCTTGTGCCCCCTCAGCCCCCCAACCTTTTTGTATCATTCCCATGTTACCATCCACTAGTATTGCATGTATTGTTGTGAGACTACAAAAATACATCACACAACTATTAGGACACTCCCTACAGCACTCATCAAACCCTGCTAATCACTGATCTAGAGGCTAAATCTGTCCCCGGAAAGAAAGTTAAAAATATTACATTCAAAATGATAAATCATCAGAGAAGAGGTTTCCTGTAAATTGAATGATTTAGAGATTTTTCTGACCAGAACTGATTTTTTTGTGTGATTATTAGCTATAAATGAAACTCTTAAAACTGAAGACAATGTTTAACATATTTAAAATTGGAGCTCTTGCCTTTTCTCTTGTACATTGCAATTTTTTATGTAATTGTTAAGGACTACATTTCTGCGGCATTGCTCTAGGAGCCGACTAGGCATGTTCACAGATTTTGGCTGGTTTCCCTTATTTGTAAAAAATATGTTATTAAAACTTTCGATCTCTTCTGTTTCTCTTCTGGACCTCACATCTGCCAGTGTTGCTTATCTACTCACCCTCCTTTGATGTAATCAAGGAAAGTGAATTCAGATTCCACAGAGAACGACAGCAGCGTCACCTGCGTGAGAAAATCAAAAGACAAACATGCATGTATGTCATTTTAGACACTGTTCATACAGCAGTGCCGTGGCCGTCGTTTCATTTCAGAGCTTCTATTAGTAGCTACTACAGGGGGTCCTCAAGTTGCAACAGTCTTGACATACGACGTTTCGAGTTTACACCGTTCACTTCTATTTCCACCCCCACTCAGTTTACACCGTTAGCCTCGTGCTTACGGACTACATGGGCGCACTAGTTTGGTTGCATGTGGTGGAAGAATACGCAGTAATGTCGCGTATGAGTGAGAGAGTTTTCCTTTTCTTTTTTCTGTGGCTTAGTTGTGTTTGTATGATTGTGTTAGGATAGGTAAGTGACTAAGGCTAGGGTGTGTTCCGACTTGCACCAAAATTTCGAAGGAATGGATCTGTGGCGTAACTTGAGGACCCCCTGTAATGCCAATAGGGTTCAAAATTCAAAACGTTCTGACCTCTGGGCAAAAAAACAAGAAAAACGCTTCAACAACTGAGAATTCCTACACAGAAGGGTGGGATAGGGGTCCTCAGCTCTAAGTTCCACATTAGTCACCACTTAAACATGCCTGCTCATACTGTCAACAGTAATAAAATACAACTTTTAGATGACAGTCGCATTTACATACAGACATTGTAGTCAGTTTATGTGCCATTGACCATAAAATAAATCAGGAATGTTAAAATAACATATGATGCTCTGGCTCTGCCAAATGCCACATTATTTTAATTATTTTAATTTGCCTCACACCAAACTGGTCCTGGGTTTGACTCCCGGGTTGGGCGCAGGGTCTTTCTGTGTGGCGAGTTTGCATGTTCTCTCTGTGACCGCGTTGGGTTTCCTCTATGGACTCGGGTTTCCTCCCACCACCAAAAACATGCGTGCATTGGAAATAGGCCAATTGAGCATACTAAATTGCTCTTGAGTGTGAATGGTTGTCTGTCTCTGTATGTGGCCCTGTGACATGCTGGTGACTGTCCAGGGTGTACCCTGCCTTCGCCCATAGCAGCTGGGACAGGCTCCAGCCCCCACCCTGAGTGTGGGACAAAGGCGTAGATAATGGATGGATGGATGGATGAGCCCATATATCACAAACACTAGCTAGCTTGTTGCTAACAACTCTCTCATGGAGGCATTCATGATTATTCCCACTTTGTAGCTTGAATATTCAGAAATGACATTCTGTGCTTCAGGCTTCCGAGTTGAGTGGGAGGCAGTGTAAGTATAGACAGCTGGGTCACATCTGACATGAGAGACATTTTGAGAAACAATTGCTTATCTCACAACTAAGATTCTCAAGTTGCTAAGTGCAATAATCTATTTGACACTAAATATGTTTCTGCATGTCAAATGTCATATTCTGCCTGTTTTTAGCTGTTTTTAAATATGTTGTATTAGGAACCTTATCATTTCAAATATATGCAGATATAGGTAGGTCATAGGTACAAAAAGTGTAGATGCTTTAATAATATAAAGTTTTTTTTTAAAGTGTGTTTGTTCTTGGTTTGTTGGTATTTTTGGTGGTGAAGGACTTATTAGAAATAGTTTAGTAAATGTACACCAAAGTAAACAAGTCTGGCATCTTGACTGTGAGTAATGAGTAAAAAGCCTTGGTGCATTCGATTCAGAAGGTGTATGAGTAAATTTCTTAGTTAGTTGAAAGCGTTGAGAGTGTTGGCTGATTGAAGTGGTTTGGTCTTGTGAATGCTAAAACTGTTTTTGCACATGCTGATGTGTTGACCACTAGGGGCTTGAAGAAAATGGTTAATCATTAGGGAAAATCTCACAAACACGATAGACCTAAACTCGTATAGACCTTAATGCATTGATCATGCTTTGTAAATATCTTATAAAGCAGCAAATTGCAACATTCTAAACTGCAATTGCTATTAATATCCAATTAGTAGAGCAGGCCTAGTAGAGGCAGCATATGTTGTTTTTGGAACGCCTAATGTGGGACCTTTCCTCAAATGGATTAGCAGATTATGTTCTCATATCTAAACCTGCCTGCTGCATTACCTCCCATGTGTTATGAATTAGACAATGACGGATGATGGCGGGCAGAAGAGCCAAAGTCAGTCTGAGTTTGTAATGTGGGAGGAAATGAGGGGTGTTTTGGCACAGGCATCAGTCGACATAACACACTCATGTCACATTAGCTGTCCTGAGCTACAAATTCCCACTTTCATATCCACTTTCGCATCCTCCATCCGTCCACACGCCTGTTTCTCTCCCTCCCTCTCTCCCTCTCTTTCTTTGTGACATATACACATTTCCACTCAGAGGATACTACTGGCCATCTGTTAGACACAATACGCTGCAGTGTGCTCAGACACTTTAAGCTCTTCTTTTGCTAATAGTCCATCACATGTTGGCATTGGCTCAGTGCAGCTGTGGATAGATGTGCCCAATGGTTATTTTCTTTTTTACTTGTTTAATTAGGAGTGTAAAAGGACAGAGCAATTAATACAGAAAAAGCCTGTGTTGCAGGTGGAAGTTGCATGCTTTGTTTAGCTTCACTCCTAATATAAATGAGCAGATGGAACTGTCCTTGTTAAAGACTGTCGTTGTGTGTGTTTTGTGGAGTGTTAACGGTGCTGTGTATGTGTGTAGATAAGAAAGGTTAATCATTTCTGGGAACTAAAAATACATGTTTGACATTTTTAGTTCATTTTTATTCAATAGGATCCACTTTGTGTATTCATTATTAAGTTGGAGTCAGAAATAATAGATTTAAATTCTTGGAACATCTGATGGAAAATGATCCGGTCAGCTTTTTCTTTCTGTTGTGTCTTGGTGTATTTAGCTAAGCAGGTTTACCACTGGTGTACTGTATATGTATGTTTGTTTGTTTGTATTTGCATTAGGGATGATCCAGAAATTTCTTTAGTTAAACATTTTCATTTCCTTTTTCATTACATTTCCATTATATCACATAGAAAGCACTACAGAAAAGCACCAATAAATGAGCTCAAATGTATTTAATATACAACATAATTTACTTAAATTATTATCAGATCAGCCAATCACCTCTTCTAACTAACTAACTTCTAACTAAACTAACTGTTCTTCAGCAAAAAATGAATAAATATTGCTCAAAAGTTCTTACATTTCTTAGAATAAAATAGACAAAAAAGGAGACATGAGATACAGGAGAGATAAAAAAAAAAGCCTGAACAAATTATGCTAAATGTTTGATAACATCAACAATTTACATTTACATTTTCAAAGTGACTAAAATGTGTTAATCACTTAATGTGATAAGGGCTAGAATTCACCAATGGGGTGGTTCCATATGTGAGCACTCATGGCTGAAAGCTGGACTGGATGAAAGTCTGGGGTTTTTTATTTAAGCAAAGGATGAAATGGATCAAGTACAACACATACAACAGTGATGTAGCTTTCCACAGAAGCACATCACAGACATGCAGCTGAAAAGAAAACATCGATGTGTCGATTCTGAAGCAGCAAACGGTAGCTTTTCTTCCATGCTGATCAGATAGAGCAAACTAATGTTACCCTTACAAAAAGCATAAAAGCTTACCATGTTACAGTACTAATACTAGACACTAATACTAAGCAACATCTGTTCTGTTTATTACAAGTGTTTAGCAGCTACAAACAGAAAAGCCAGTTTGCCCTGTCAGTGTTAGCTACTTCAAACTGATAAATTAGCTCAAATATATTTTACATTAACAAAATGCGATAAGCTTGTCCTTGAAATATTTTCCCATGCAACTTATCTTGTTAAGGCTGGCTTGTTAAAAAGACCAGATATTGGTGGAAGGTCCCTGTAGAATCCCACTTCAGAATTTCCCTCTTCCCAGCAGACTCCAACCCAGCAATCCAGTGCAGACCTTTTTAATGTCAATAGGATTCAGGTCAGGACTCAGTCACTCCAAAGTCTTCATTTTGTTATTCTTCAGCCAAACAGAGGTGGACTTGCTGGTGTTTTGGATCACGGTTTCTGAGGCCCCTGATCCAGAAGCCAGCTGCTCTTCCAAGGCTCCAGTCTGCAGCTCTGCAGTGGCTCCAGTCTGCAGCTTTACAGTGGCTCCTGCCAGCTGTACTTCCGGGACTCCAGCCAGCTGCACTGTTCAGGCTCCTGTTCCAGAAACCTGCTGCCCTCCCGAGGTTCCAGAGGCCCACTGCTCTTCCGAGGCTCCAGTCCGCAGCTTTGCAGTGGCTCTGACCAGCTGCACTTCCAGGACACCAGCCAGCTGCACTCTTGAGGCTCCTGTTCCAGAACCCCGCTACTCTTCTGAGGCTCCAGTCCGAGGCTGTTCAGTGGCTCCAGTCTGCAGCTTTACAGATGCTCCGGCCAGCTGCACTTCCGGGACTCCAGCCACCTGGACTCCTGAGGCTCCTGTCCCTGAGGCTCATGTTCCTGTTCCTGAGGCCCCGGCTCCCGCCGCGGCACCTGTTCCTGAGGCCTTGGTTCCAGCTGGGACTCCCGCCGCCTCGGCATGGCCACCGGGGTGGCCGCCGCCTTCCCTGCCACCTCCTTGGCAGGGTCCTGGACCGTCTGACACCCGAGGAAGGTTATGACAGAGGGGGCCCTGCCCTGGACAGTAGGGAAATGCCCTCAAGTGGAGCCCCTTTTTGTTTTCCGCCTCCTCCCCGCCTCCTCCTTTTTGTTTTGGCCTGGTGGCCTTTTTGGGTGCCCTGGAGTGGTGTCGTAGGCGGAGGGTTCTGTCACATCCCCCAGTCAGCGGCCGCTAGAGGTCGCTGCTGCCCAGGACTGAAGGACTCTTTTGTTGACTGGGGATGTGGCATCATCTCTGACCAGGGAGGTCTGTAAGAGCTCTTGGCTGGCCAGGGATGAAAGACTAATGAGCAACATGTGTTTTATATTTAGTTCTGGGCTTAAATAGCCTGTTGGGGGTTTGTTAGTTTGTGGGACATCCAACACGTAAGCCTGAGTTGTGTCTGTTCGGTTACCTTGTGTTCTGTTTAGTTTTGGGCCCTTGTGCCACCTTTATGTTCTGTTTAAATAAAGAGGAAAGAATGGAAGTCTGCCCATGCATCTCATGTCTGAACGGGCGTAGACCAGGTGTGACAATATA
>JBBJLS010070070.1:0-10000 GCA_037577275.1 Bryconaethiops microstoma
CAGCTTTCAACAAACCCGGCCCAGAATCCAGAGAAACTGACTGTTCTATAGTCCTCTCAAAATACTGAACTCACTCTCTTTCTCCTCTCTGTCTCTCCTTTTCCAGAAGTGACAGGGGAAGCCGTCATGGCACTGGTCCAGGGGAAATCCTAAGAAGCTCTCTGGGTGCTGGGAAATGCTGGGAGCATTCTGTCCTCAACAGAGGAGTAAAGGGTTATCGGAGCATCTCTTTGATATGCAGAGGGTGGACTCTGCAAGACGCATCCTTATCTCACCCCCATCCTGCGGTCTGGCTAAGGGGAAGCGGGTTGGGGATTATTTACTGCAAATGAACATTCTGATTTGTGAACCTCCTTTGTTGAAAAAAGAAATTAAACTGTTGGTTTCTCAGTTCCCTTGCACTTGCATCCTTCTTCCTTGATGTGGTATGACAGATGACAGCGCCTCCCACATGGATGCAGCAGGGATCCTCCTACCTGAAGAAGAGAACCCAATCCTGCAGCACCTGACAGGGCAGCAAACCAGGTTATACCAGCTAGCTGCAGTGATGCCAAATGTAGTTCTCACCCTTCTCACCCTCCTCCAGAACCAGTCCCAGTGCCTCCTGCTCCTGTCCAGGTCACGAGCACAGAGGCACGCATCTCAACCAAAAATATATGCAGGAGACCCTGCAGGGTGCAGGAATTTACTAATGGACTGCGATCTATACTTTGCGGAGTTCCTGGAGATGACTGGACACCAGAAGATATCTTTCTTAATCCAGCGGCTCTCAGGCAGGGCTCAAGATTGGGCCACGGCAATCTGGCCGGATGGGGGATCTGAACAACAGGACTATCTCCAGTTCATTGGCACCTTCAAGGTGGCGTTTGATTTCCCCGATCAGGGAAAGAGCAGCAGCACGTGCCTCCTCCAGCTCTGACAAGGTACGAACTCGGCCGCGGACTACTCCATAGATTTCCGTGTGCTGGTGGCCGATAGCGGATGGAAAGATCCTGCCTTGATTGCAGCCTACCGAAAAGGTCTGAGTGTTGAGCTTCAGATGGAGCTCACCTGTCGTGACGAGGGCCTTTCCCTTGATGGATTGATCGCTCTCACCATCCGTCTGGATCAACATAGGCAGAGCAAGGACAGGATTTTCCCCGTGCGAACCATCCATTCGTGATCCAGGAGACAGCACCTGCATTCCCCAATGCTGAATCCACAGCTGAGGAGATGCAGACAGAGCCCATGCAGTTGTGGTCATCGTGCCTGTCCACGCAGGAAAAGGAGCGACGACGACGCGGGGGTCTCTGTCTGTACTGTGGAGCTAATGGAATGGCAACTTCTGTGCTCGGATTGGCTAATTGTATACAACACAGCGGATAACCAATCTTGGCAAAAGTAGCGGGGGACTACCAGCCAATCATGATCCAAAACCCATAATTTTATTAGATCACACAAAACACACACTGTGATTTACTGGCAGTCTTGCGGGCCATAAAAATTTTAAAAAGGCCTGTATCCGGCCCGCGGGCCGCTAGTTGAATAGGCCTGCCCTAGACAGCCGCTTAGTCACGGGTCAGGCCGTAACATGTATCACGTTGCCCATACAATTTGCTGTAGGTGAAAAACACAGTGAAAAAAGTACAACTTTTAGTTCTAGAACACGCGGAACCCGTGATACTCCATGCCACATCTATTAAAAGTCCACTTGCGGACCAGCCAGTGAAGATCCCGAAAGAGTATCAGGATTTAGCCGTAGTATTTAGTGCCGCTAGGGGGAACCATCTGCCTCCGCACTGCCTCCACCTCCCCTGCGTCGGCTAGCTTCTTCTTTATCAAAAAGAAAGATGGTGGGCTCAGACCATGTCAACTACCTGGGGGTCACGGTAAAATATGAGGTCACAGTAAAGTAGCCACACCCCCTTCCACTTATCCCATCAGCCATCGAACAGCTCCGCGGGGCGAGTATTTACACCAAACTCGACCTGCAGAGTGCATACAATCTCGTGCGCATCAGAGCAGGCGACAAGTGGAAAACCGCTTTCAGTACCATATCCGGACATTATTCGTATTCTTTAATGCCATATGGCTTGGTAAAAGTGCTGTCGTTTTTCCAAGCCTTTATGAATGATGTCCTCAGAAACATGTTGAACAAATATGTGATCATGTATCTTGACATCTTAATCTATTCAAAAACCAGAACAGAGCATGTTGCCCACGTGCGTAAAGTCCTCCAAAGCCTGCTCGCACATGGGTTGTACCCCAAAGTGGAGAAATGCGAGTCCCATGTCATGGAACTCTTGTTTCTCAGTTACCGGACTGGCCCTCAGGGTATAAGTATGGATGAGAGAAAAGTAACAGCCATATCTGAGTGGCCGAAGCCCCAATCGGTGAAGGAGTTGCAGCAGTTTCTGGGTTTTGCCAACTTTTATTGTCGCTTTATCCAGGGTTTCAGCTCTGTGGTAGCACTGCTCACAGATCTCCTCAAAGGGAAACCAAAAGAGATCCGTTTCACGGATCCCGCACATGTGGAACATGCAGTGTGCTCCTGCTCCATCTGCTCCGTGTCCAAAGTTCCCCGCCAACTACTTGTCGGGAAATAAATGCCCCTCCTGATTCCGCAAAGGCTGTGGTCCCACATAGCAGTGGCCTTTGTTACAGACCTTCTGGAATCAAAAGGGTATATGGTCGTTCTGGTGGTCATGGACCGGTTTTCAAAAGGAGTCCGGTGACTTCTGTTTCATTCTCTCCTTACCGCCCTGCAAGTAGCTGAGGCTTTGTTCAGGTCAGTGTTCCTGCACTATGGCATCTCGGAGGATATCCTCCGTCAGCCTGACCTCGGGCTATCACTCCGAATCCAACAGGCAGGCTGAAAGGTTGGTACAGGAACTAACCCAGTTCAGCCTGACATACTGCCGTGGGAAACAATATGACTGGACAAAGTACTTAGGCAGGGCGGAGTATCCAGGTCACGAGCACAGAGGCATGCATCTTAGGCAGGGCGGAGTATGCCCGGAACTCCCTATGTCACTCCACTTCAGGGCTCACTCCCAGGTTCATGGGTCCTCAATAAAGAGTGAAACTGATCAATCCTTTGTCATATAAATTATTACTGCCCTCTCACATGCATATTTCCCCAGTGTTTCATGTGTCTCTCCTCTGACCAGCAACTCTGGGCCCGCTAGATGAGGGGATGGTGAACGCAGTACCTCCAGGGCCCGTAGAAATCGAGGGTGCTCTTGCCTTCAGGGTGCATCACCTTCTGGATTCCCGGAGGAGAGGGGCCGTCTTCAATATCTGGTGGACTGGGAGGGATACGGCCCCGAGGAGAGGAGTTGGGTTCCAGAGAAAGATGTGCTCGGCCACACACTCTCGCATTCCATCTGGAGTCCTGGGGGGGCGGTTCTGTCACAGCCGGGGCTTCTAGGCTCCACCCTCATAGAGAAGTGTCACCGGAGATCTGAGTCTGGGGAAACCCCTTGTGGCCACGTGCAGTTTTGTTTTGTTTTGTTTTCGGCATCGCCTGCCAACCCACCTGTTCCGGACCAGCTCATTAGCGGTTGTACAACTGGGTTGCCAGACACCGCACCTGTTTTAGGTCTCATTAATAGTACTTCTCATTTAAAGTTAACTAGTCCTGTGTTATCATTGGTTGTATGTGTAAAGCCCTGCTGTGTCGCACCAGATATAAGTTAGCTAATCCAGAACATCGACGCGCTGTCACCAAGATACACTTTGTTTATTTTCCCCAACTCCTTATCCAGACGGTGTGTAAAGACGGAGAGAGAAGAAGCTCTCACTTCCATGAGACCGAGAGGGGACTATCGGAACAGCTTTCAACAAACCCGGCCCAGAATCCAGAGAAACTGACTGTTCTATAGTCCTCTCAAAATACTGAACTCACTCTTTCCCCTCTCTGTCTCTCCTTTTCCAGAAGTGACAGTGGAAGCTGTCACAGCACCGGTCCAGGGAAAGCTCTCTGGGTGCTTGGAAATGCCGGGAGCATTCTGTCCTCAGCAGAGGAGTAAAAAGTTATCGGAGTGTCTCTTTGAAATGCAGAGGGTGCCCTCTGCAAGACGTGTCCTTATCTCACCCCTTTTCGCTGGTCTGGCTAAGGGGAAGCTGGTTGGGGATTATTTATTTTAAATGAACGTACTGATTTGTGAACGTCCTTTGTTGAAAAGAAAATAAACTGTTGGTTTCTCAGGTCTTTTGCTCTTGCGTCATCCTTCCTTGACGTGGTATGACATATGCTAGACTATTGGAAACTTTATCCAAAGACATCATAGTCAGTCCACTTTGGAACAATTTTTAATTTGTATATAATTTTTTCTTAAATTTAATAATTGTTTACCTGGTAAATCTACATATGATCTACATACAAACTGGAACAGTGCAGAAAAAGACATTAAAAAAGGAAAACACTGTATAACTTGTCACATCACCTTATCCTCAAGGGGTCCAGATCTTTTGGAATTTGCCAATCACACATTCGTTTTTCTAATTTAATGCTACATTGAGCTGCACTTTGGAAAAATCTGCCCAAACCGCCAGAAGATGCCAGCTGTTTGTAAGCTCCACTGAAAACACAAATTTTGCTCCACAATACTACAATACTAATTTACTTTTATTTGTTTCTGTGCTTTTTACTTTTTTTGCTTTAGTAATATATTACTAAAATCTACTGCAGTACTTTTCCATTGTTCAGTGCACTTTTTTTTTTTTAACTGTTGCTGCACATGGAAAGGTGTGATCGGAATTTTATTGTACGTTTATTGTATAATGACAATAAACTCTCTGACTTACTCTTACTCTAATAACCATGCAATAGAGTGGATTCGTTCATTAGTTCACTCCATGCTTTAATGTAGTTTTATGTGTGCATCGGTTTGAATATGGTGCTGGAGTTAACTTAATGAAAACTTCATCAACCTCCAGCAAATATCAGTCCAAATATTTCCCTTTAGATGAAGAATGCATTTCTTCTGAAAAATGACTCGATCAGAATTATCCAGCCCCTGCCCTGACCCAGCTAATCACCTCATCACTAACCCTGTACTGAGTTTTCATGGGTATATTAAAGCACAGAACGCACTGAAATGTGCAGGGCAGTGGGCCTCCAGGGCCATGGCTGGGAAACACTGGACTAGATAACTTTCTGGGAAGTAATTGTGGTGATGCTTAAGGTGCTCTATAGTGTCTATTTTAATTCCAACTCTTAAATGACCCATTTAAGTGGTGAAATTGTGCATCCTGGTTAAACCTAACAAATGGAAGTAAAAAATGTCTTGCTTTGTCTTTCAGAATTCATCTTGTAGAACTAAAAGGCCAGGAGCGTTGGAGCTATCTGCAGAGGAACTCATCCCTGACATAGAGGGAGTGTTAGGGCTTCTGTTTAAAGCCCTAACACTGTAGGACAGTGAGGAACTGGGGAGCCAGATTGTGTGAAAGAGGGTCTCTTGCAGGAAAGAGAGTCTCTTGCTTGGCTGATCTGATGTAATGGGGATGTCACGCTTTTTTCTGTCCCGTTTGCCTTTTTGTGGCTTGTCCCCCATCGTCAGACACAGTTAGAAGCAGCCATTTTCAAATCACCGGGCACGTTTAGCTGTTTCACGCTCATGCACCACAAGTGCCACTGAGTCAGCCACTAAAACGTAGTCCATTAGTCTGTCATTCCATCGATTGCTTGGTGAACGGTTTGCTCTTCCAAGGAAATAAAGTTTTTTAGATGGCATCATAAAGTGGATGCAGAACAAAGAGCTACTTTGCTGAAGTGTATTTTGGTCTGGATGCCGTTTTTGTACCCTAAGGCTGTGCTTCGATACCTGACTTGAGCAAATGAATGAAGTCTGTAATATCTCACTGTTGAACCAGACAAAAATGATCCAATCACTACATTGCATTCAAAGCTACATTCAGGTGCATAAACACTTGATTGTTGACAATTCCTAAACAGTTGGTCTATATACAGGTTGTTATTTTAGCTGTCTACAGACAAAGAGAATTATGTGGGAATTACTATCATTTTCAGTTTTTGGAGGCTCAAAAATGAATTGGGCTGTACTTTGGCAAGGTGGGTGTCAAGCACTCTTTATATATCTTGCAGATAAAATGTATATTTTGAATATTTTGAATATTTTGTTATAACTCTAATATGAAACCAAAAAGTTACTGCCAGATAAGAAAGCCATCTGTAAGTTGAAAATTCAAACAAACCCAGTTTGCTATGAGCTTTTGGTGTGGCAAAAGCAGCTGTTCAGTACAATCTTAAAAACGTACTGAATTAAACTATTGCATTTCTCCAATATGAACTAAAAGCAACATTTGTTTAGCTATTTAGGGGTTAAATGTTCTGTGTAAACAGCAGCAGGTGTTTTTAATGTTTTAATATATTGTAACAACAGCAATGAATGGTGGATTTGCAAAGGCAATATTTAGGCTGTTGGTTGATTTTTTCAAAATAAATCATCCCATAGAACTGGTATTTTTCAAATGAATTATCACACCACATTTGGAAATGCTGTTCTGTGAGTGTGTGTGTGGGACTCTGTGGGACTTGAAGTGCCACTGGCAGCATTTTCATTTGTCAACTAATGAGCCTGGAACACAGACATCGAATCTACATCTATATTATTAGGATTTCAGGCTCACAGACTAGTTGTGCATATTATTAAAAGCAGCAGAATGAAGTAACTGAAGGACATTTTCAAACTAGAAATGCATTTATGTAAGAAAATGCAAATCTTGCTCACTCTGCTTAAGCAGTTCCTGTTGCTGTGGTATCTCTAGTAACTATCAAGGTCTTGCTTGGTGGTTGCCATGGTTTTCCAGGTGATTGATAGTGTTTCTAGGTTGTTACTATGTTATTACAGGTTGTTGCTATGGTCTTGCTAGCCAGTTGCTCTGGTGTCTCTATTGGCTGTTAGGATTTTGCTCAGTGGTTGCCTTGGTTTTCCAGGCGGTTGCTAGGGTAGTACAAGCACGGCGCATAGCATCAGGATGGACATGCTGGATTTGGAACACTGCTAATATCACAAAATCTCTGTATGGTGTTAGGGTGCTAAAAGAAACAACAACAACAACAACAACAACAACAACAACAACAACAATAATAATAATAATAATAATAATAATAATACTTGAAGAGAACAAAATATACAAATTCTTCTGTGTTTCTTGTGTGATTCCATAGAAGACTATTTTAGTTCCCTGAAGAAACATCTTTTTTGAAAATGCTGTTTGAATGTGAAGAACCTTAAAACTACAAATAACTTTCACAAAGGGTTTTTGCCAACACAAGGCCCTTTCAAAATCCTTTCTTAGGAACTGAAAAGTTCTTTAGAGAGCTTTAGGAAACTGTCATGTCTGCGCCCGCTTGGTCAATACTCGGAATAACACAATGCTCTGCTATTTTTGTTTGAGGCTCTTGAGTTCCTGTTTAACTTCCTAATGAAGACCATTATGACTCAGTATTAGAGATATGCAAATAATCATCAGTGCTTCCTGTCTAAAGTGTTATGTAGTTACAGCATTGTCTAATTAAGAAGTGTCTAATTATGTACCGATACAGAATTGTTGTATTAGGCAATTTGGTAAAAACACCTTAAAGTTAATATGCAAATTCATGCGATTTTGAAAAGTAAATTTGTACATTGTAGACACTGAAGTCGACACTGTTAAAACATTCAGTCCACACAGTGCATATCTGGAAATTAAGCTGGACAAAACTGGTTTGAAATCACTGCTCTAAGAAAAAATATATACATACCAGCTATTTACTCTTCTACATATTTTCATAAAATGTAAAGGAAGAGTAAGGGTGTATTCCACTGCACAATGTACCAGAACCTTAAGCACCAGAAACCTGAAGGTCTTATAGGTTTTTGTACCTGCTCAAGATTGATACCAACAAAATTGAATTTAAAACTTACAGCTGAAGACAGGAACAATTTAGTTCTTCCAGATAAAGATAAAGTTACTAAGTTCTCATGCATAATCAATAAGTATGGCATGATGTGAAGTTAGTTTTACCATTATTGCAATAAATGTTAGCTAATAAATAAAAGTTAGCCTGATTACACACCATTATGTGTAATTTGACATCGACATTCTTGTTTTAAAAATCCTCCTGATACGGCATCGTAGACAGGAAAGGAACAAACATCGCCATTGATACTGGGTTCACCCTCAAATCATGGGACATATTCAGTCCTCCATGCGTCGACCAACGGCATGTAAACGTAATAGCAACACTTTCTTTGTGTTCAATGGGATTTCATCACCGATCGCAGGTGCTGAATGCCTGTGTGAGTGCTTTGATTTGCAGAAAAACGGTCTGTATTCAGTCCACGCTCGAGCTGAGTCAGTGTTCAAATCAAACCGACAGGAATTGCTTCCAAAGTCAGTGCTTACAGCCATCTAACTGAAAGCTAGATATAGCACGCTCTCGCCCAGGACAAAGCTCCTGGACAATTATATGTGAGGGTAATTGATGACCCAAAAGCAAATTAAAGAGAAGAGTCAGTGGAAAGGATTCTATTTGATAGCTCATTATTTCTTTTTACAAAGTGCTTCTCTCCATCCTTTTCCAAATTGAGAGCATTGATTATTTTCAGTCCTTGAGAAATTGGCAGTCAGGTCATCGATGGCCCTGAAGCAGACAGACGTTATTCCTCTGTCAGCTCTCGGAGACGTGGCTCGTGCGTCTCTTGCTTTAGGTTGTTTTTTTTGCCTAATGACCAGTTTAAAAAAAATAGATGTGATTCTAGTTTTCTATGGTACATTTTTCATGCAGACGTAAATATCGCAGTGTTATGTGTTATTCATTTTCCTCTTGTTTATTCCATTCGAGCTGTCCTGCTGTCGGAGGTGTGTTGAAAAAATAAATAGGTAGCTAAAAGCCAGCAGGATAAAGTGACGCCCTTTTGTTCAGCCTCTGCTGGAGGAGAATTAAAAGAACCTGGATGGCAAAGCGGGATCTGATTATGTCAGATGGGTAACCAAGCAGACGTTCTTTATTTAAAGCCAGATATGATCTGAGGTCTTGGCTGAAACTTTGGGGTGGCAGCGTGGGGAGCCTGCTTCCAGCTTGGAGACGGATCAGAGCTGCAGGGGAGTGTGTGGCCCTGTGATGTCGGATCTGCATTTGTTCAGACAGGTGCTCATGCTGGCCAGTGTTTTTTCCCCATGGCACTTCCTTGGCTGCTCTTGCTATCATGATCTCATCTGGCTTAGGCTGAGATTAACTTCAGTCCTTTAGAGAATTCTTTATCTCTCCTGAACATGGGCCTGAAGGTGGTTGTCTTTTTATCTACACTATAACGAAGTAGGACAAGTCAATTTCTCTTATCTGCTTAATTGGAACACCCTGATGTTTGTTCCATAACCCATCATTCAAATTTAGAACCCGTTATTCAAGTTCATAACCCATCATTCAGGTCAAGTCAAATGAAATCAAATCAAGTCATTTAGTGGTGGCTGTTAACTGGGAAGCTTGCCATTTATGCACATGCAAAATGGAAAGAAATCAGAGAAAGTGCACTGATACACTGGAAAACACAATCACTGAGCTCCAGGACTCTTCGACAGTTTTTAAAAACCTGACATTTGCTTGGATATGCTGTTACTTGGATAATCAGGTAATTGCCTAAATCTGATAATGACTGTATTATTGGTGTGCATGTAATTGCAATCAGCATGGCAGCAGAACCAGCACTAGCAGAGTTACTGTTGTGTTAGAAAGAGGTTAATACGATTCTTCTGGCTGCCACTGTGCATGATACTAGAAACATTTTCTCAAAAGGTGAAGGTTGCAGTCACCTTTTAAGAAAGAAAGTCTTAAGTGAGTGGGTGTGCCATTAGTAACACTGCAAGATTCTGTGTGTCCTCGCTAAGCCATATATGGAGGTCAGTCCAGGCCCTTAAAGATGCTCCTTACTGCCTCACACTGAAAATACTCATCTTTGAGGGTGCAGTGTGGTCTATAACGAGACTTATTAAAAAGGACAGGTAGCCCTTT
>JBBJLS010070071.1:0-12291 GCA_037577275.1 Bryconaethiops microstoma
TAACACCTTCTTTTTATTTATATGTATATGTATGTGTATGTGTGTGTGTGTGTGTATATATATACACACACACACACACACACACACACACACACACACACACCGACCGCAGGGTTACGTTCCAAGAGCATCTGCGTATAGTAAGAAAAAAAGCATTGTTGTGGTTAAAAATTTTTTTTTTTTTAAAGCCTTTTTTTATAGTGTAAACTCCAAATATGCTAAATTTTAAGCTCAGCTTAATTTCATTCATGTTAATACATTAACCTGAAAGAAAATTTAACCTGAAAGAAAATTTAAAGTTATACCCATATTTGTACTGCACTGTTTACATTGAACTCCCGCTATGCGAGAATGTACAATACAGATGCTATCCCTGCATAGACTACTGTAATTCATGCACGGGCGTTTTCTTTGGTTTAAGCAGGTAAATACAGTAATAAATTAATTTACAGTGATAAAAATACAGAGCTTTAACAGGAACAAAACGAAAAACATGAAAACACTCGAGACGCTCCACGGGGGAAATTCTGGACTGCCGCTGCGTCAAAGGGCAGCAGGCAATCAGTAGCAAGGAGAAATAAATAGCGTTCTCAGATTGGCTACTTTCAAACCTCCCGCCTCTGAGTACAGCGGTATTTCACCATCCCAAGACGAGGTTTCGTTGTGTTTCTCTCCACAGTACCAAAAAATGTATAGTTATTTTTTATATGGAAATGTAGCTGAATTTCCATTAATAATTATGTTACATATATTTGTTTATATATTGCCACGAAAAAAGCTGTGACGTCCAGTCCTCTTCTGCCACGCCCCCTAGTCCTCGTGCAGGGTTTGTTTGGGTGCAGTTTCTAAAAAAGCAAAAAGAAATGCAGAGGATATCTACAGTTTCTGCGTTAATGCAGGGAGTTCAGCGAACAATTATTAGTTCACTTCTCAGAAAAAAAATCAGTGATGGACTGAAACCGCGACTGCTGATCCACGTTAAAATGGGGGTTTACTGTGTGTGTGTGTGTGTGTGTGTGTGTACATACACACAATAAATATATACATTTCATTTTATTTGATCTGATATTGTTATTGTGACTCTGTTAAAGTTATTCTGATATTATATTTGCACTATTCTACTGTTCGGTTCTTTTAAATTCTTATCCCTTTGCTGCCTTGAGCATGTTTATGACAAAAGAATTTCCCTCAGGATGAATAAAGTTCTTTCTTATCTTATCCTATCTTATGTGTTAAGCAGTGAAAACTTGAGTGAGAAGATCTGGCTTGTTATTAGAAGAAACATTACGATGTGCTGGCCTTGGGAAATGTTGGGGAGTGGTGAAAACCTCAATAAAAAGCAAGTAAAAGTATAGTCACACTATTGTTTTTATTCTATGATCCAGGTTACAAGAATGTCCACATCTTCTAGCTAACATACATTTATGAGCTTGCGTCACAGCTGTGTTAATATTGTCTACTGCTGGATACCAGACATGACTTACTGTTCATCAGCCTCAAATCTGGGACTGCAGGGATAAGATGTTCTCAGCTAAGGATTTGCTACTGTAATATGAATGAGAAATATCTTATCTTGTGCTAGCCAGATCTTAACTCAGGACTAAAAATATGCAGGTAATTTAATGGTGAATCATTGGGGCCAGGTTAAAACAACTGAGCTGCTCGCTCAAAAAATATTGAACCCTACACTCTCTAAATATGGCCCCTGAGATTTGAATTTAGGTCTAAGCTGATTTAGTGCAAGTGTGGATCTGAATGGCTTTGGGTTCATTTGCAAATAGTTCAACTGTAGCATAAATTTGATACGGCCTAAAGGAGTCTGGCTCTTACATGAAATGGGCTGGTCTAGGTCTGGTGAGCTCTGATTGAGTATGTGTCAATCAGTGAAAGAGTATATAATACCTGTCTCCTTAAAGCTGTAGCATCGCCCACAGCCATGTCATCTACTCCACCCTCCATCGTTGTGTCCAGTGTCGATAGTGCATACCTGTGAAAAATAACGTGCGTTTTTTTAAATAAACACTACATATCACATAACACATAGGTAACTGCTTTGAGTGGAAGTACTGGGCATCTGTCCTAGACATGGAGACGTGAAATAGAAGCGTATGAGAGGAAGGAGGAGAAACAGTGTGGAAAAGAAAAACACAAAGAGGGCAGAGGAGTACCTGTTATCATGCTGGACATTAGAGGAGGTGGAACCCCCTCTCAGAGAAGGCTTGCTGAGGAGAGGGAGAGTGGGCAAGACAGGACAGCAAAGGAGAGGAGAGGAGAAGAAAGAAAGAAGGTAAGAAAAGATAAACACAGACAGACCAAAACATATTTTTACAGTTAGCTAAAAATGAACCATATGTTGTCACTGTCATATCATACAGTATCATATTATTCCCCCCACAGTTAATTTTTTACAACCTTGGAAACACATGCAGCTTTTTACATTGTCTGAATATTTTATCCTTAACTGACTAAAACAAATGACTTTTTATAATGATGCATTACATTTACACACACATTAAAATAATCCACATTGGCCATGCTTTACTGTAAATATTAGTACATGATGTATTAATGTCATTCATGCACAGAAAAGCAACCTTACATCATTTCTTCTGCATAAATGTGATCTATAATGGGATCAGACATTCATCAAGTCACTAAAGTAGAGAGAGAAAAAAAAAACCTCCAACAAAATCTACACGACCCAGATAAATAAGTTTCATTCACTGACTGCACTGTGACGTGGAAAAAAGTGAACCTCTGCTTTCAGTAATAATTGAGCAGAAATCTTTGCAGTATAAGTTCTGCACATGGGTTTGTCCCATTTCTCCTTAAGGAACAGCTTTAATTCTGTGATATTGGTGGGTTTTCTTACATGAGCTTCACTCTTTAGGTCCTGCCTCATTATTTCTGGTGGATTATGGACCTGGACTGTCTCAGTCACTCTGGAATGCAAAATTTGTTCAGACCTTCTTTGGTAGACTGTCTGGTCAAAGCAAGTTCAAGCAAGCCATGCTGCCACCACCATGTTTCACAGGTGGGATGTCTACTAAAACTGCAAATTTGCCTTTTTGCAAACAGCACTTTTCTTCTTGGAGTGTAGTAGCTTCCTGTTTGCTAATACCACACTATTATTGCTTGGTGTTTACCTAAAGGTGGACTCAAACATAGATATTAGCCAGTGCAAAATTTGGGCAGGTGGTAGCCTAGTGGTTAGGGCGTTCGCCCTGCGATCAGGAAGTTGTGGGTTTGATTCCCAAGACTGCTAGCACCTCTGAGGTACCCTGAGCAAGGTACCGTCCCCACACACTGCTCCCCGGGCGCCGTGTTCCTGGCTGCCCCCTGCTTCACTTGGTAAATGCAGAGGAAGAATTTTGTGCTGTGGTGTGTTCACGTATGACCGAATGATCACTTTCACTTTTTTATTTATTTATTTTATTTTTTTAAAATGCGCCTAAAGATATATAGATCTTACTCTGAGGTTCTTTGTGATCTCATGGAATATTTTATGCATTGCACTTGGAGTGTTTTTAGCTGGACAACCACTCCTGGGTAATTCCTGATGTGTAAAAAACCTTTTCCGGTTTATACACATCAGTAAACTGGTGAAGCAAGAGGTTCACTTATTTTTTTCCAATATAGACATTTAACATTTAATCAATTGGTTTAATTTGCATTTATTTTTTTATTGCTTTTTTAAATACCAAAAACAGGTCTGATCACATTATAGGTAAAATGTATATAAAAATTGACATAATTCTACCAAACTCCTTGTTCCATGCTCACAGCTAATAATGTTAAAAGCTAGTCTTGAGGTGGCCACAGTGACTTTTCAGCAATTCCCAAATGGGGTTTTAAGATCAAAGCTATGAAAGCAATTGGAATTCTGCAAAATATACATAAAGGAAACGAAAGCTTCAGTTTAACTGCTGCATGCACATGTCTCAATGGTCCACAAACAAAAATGGTTATGATTAAAAAAAAAAAAAATTTAAGCTCACAAAAAAGAAAAGAATGATTTTGTGCACAGAGTACAAAGGTCCAACAAAAGTTAAAGTGGCAAACGCTATAAATGACAAATCACTAATGACACCAGGATGTCCACGCACACATGACACAGAAAACAAAATAACCAGGCTAAACTGAGTCCAACAGAACCACTTCTGCACGCAAATGTACACTACCTGACCAAGAGTATGTGGACCACTTCAGTGTTGGCTATTTTAGCCACACCTATTTCTAATAGATGCATACAAGTAGAACGGGTCACACTGAAGTACGATGTCTCTCATTTATGACACTTCTAAGGGTGCCCCCTTTCCAACATGTCAGTTCATCAAATTTCCGCCCTGCTAGAGATGTTCCTGCAAACTGAGAGTGTTAAAATTTTAGTATGAATTGGAAATGAAGCGGAAATTACTCAGCCCACCGTTCAGCCTTGGTTGCAACAACCACTACTGAGCCCCAAACTGGATGCAAAGTCAGCACAAGAATAGGAACTTCACAGATTAGGTTTCCATGTTGCATACATGTCCAAGATGCATCATATCAAGCGTTGGCTTGTTTTTGCGAGGTCATGGTGTAAAAGATACTGCCAAAAGACTCGGAAGCAGTGGAAAAGCATTCTTTTGTGTGATGAATCATGCTTCACCATGTGGCAATTTTGAATAAATCTAGGTGTTGAAGCTTTGTGTGGAGGAACTTTACAGAGCCCTGACCACAACCCCATCCAATCTCTTTTAGATAAACTAGAACGTCAACTGTGAACCAGTGTTTACCCCACTAACGTTATTGTGGCTGAATGGAAGTGAATACTTAAAGCTACACCCCAAAAGCTAGTGGAAAACCTTCCTAGAGGACAGGGTACAGCATGAAAAAGGGATGGGGTTTTGAAATGAGAATGCAACATTTAAGTGTCCACATACTTTCGGCCTTCAGGTCTTGCCACATTATTTCTATTGGATTAAGGCCTTGAGTTTGTCTCGGTCACTCTGGATTGCAAAATTTCTTCTGCTTCAACTGGTCAAAAAAAGTTCAGGCAAGCCATGCTGCCACCACCGTGTTTCACATGGTGGATGAAATTCTTATGCTGAAATGCTCTGTTCAGGTTTCACTAAATACAATGTTCTCAATTAAGCTATAATTTTTTTCTTCCAGGCTCAGCCATCCACCAAACATTTTTTTCCCAGGAGTCATCTGGCAAAACTTAGAACTTTACATCCAAGCCAACTCCATATTAACAGGGTTTTGAAATGAGTCCACATACTGTCAGCCACACAGTGTATGTTTATGTATGTTTGGAGGAATTAAACAGGCCAAATATCTTGCCAAATTTAGCTTGAAACAACAATGTCTGGGCATAGCAAAAACAGAAACCAGGGGTCGTAATGCGTGAGGTCACAGGCTGGCGGGGGATGGCCGGGGAGACGGAGCACCTGTGCTGATTCTCGTCCAAAACCTCGAGGACTTGCCGATAGGCCCGGCGTGTCGTGGACTGGATGAAGGAGAGGACGCCTCGGGCACTGGACAGACTCTGACCATCCTCGGCCAGAGTGGATACAGCACGCAGAGCAGAGGGAGGTGAAGGAGTCACACTGACCACACACACACACACAAACAGAGAGAGAGAGAGAGAGAAAGAAAAAGAGAGAGAGAGAGAGAAAGAAAAAGAGAGAGAGAGAGAAAAAGAAAAGAGGAGAGGAAGAGAGAAAGGGAGATAGAAAGATAGAGAAAGAGAGAAAAAATACAAGAAAACCAAAAAAAAAGAAGAAGAAGAAAAAAAAAAAAAAGAAATTCCACAACAAGGGGAAAAGAAAAGTTAACGAGAGAGTGGGAGCAAGATTTAAGATTTAAAAAGAAACAAATAAGTTAGGAAACAAAATGACAGGGGGAGCGAGGGAGAACACAGTGAGAACAGAGACAGGAATAAAGGAAGCGAAAACAAGAGCAAAACACCACTCAGTCACAGAACATCCTCACAGCAACATGAAAGCATGTCTGCCTCCTGTCCCGCATGCAAACTTACATACACTTAGGCGAGCACACACTACAAACCCTCCAAGTCCTTTAGTACAATTAAAACCCTCAGAAACATCAGCACACAATCCCAAGCCTTCTAACCCAACTCAGCACAGCTTCATGGTTTAGCCAGGAAAGGAACACCCCACTACTGACAGCATTGTTTTCCATGCGCGAGAAGAACCAAGACTCGTTTTGAGTTGTATTCCTTCCATGCCCAACACTCGCATTACTACACTACTACTACTACTACTACAATCATTTGGCAGATGCTTTTATCCAAAGCGCCTAACAATATGAGGGCACAATCAAGCTTCAGGACTGTGTCAGAAGCAGAAGCAAGTGTTAGGAGAGATGACGCTCTCTGAACAAAGTCTTCAGGAGGTGTTTGAAACTACTGAGGAATTCTGCTGCCCTTGTCATCTTATGCAGTTTATTCCACCAGCGGAGAACCACAGAAGAGAGTTAGCTATGCAATGTGCCTTTGTACATTGTTAAACATGACAGTATTTAATACAGCGGCAGAAACCACAAAAGCAAACCTATTTGAAATGACTGAACTACTGGATGCGCTTGGACACAAGTGTATGATGATTTGGGGCTACAGTTTGTGATGTGGCCTTATAAGCCCACAATACTTATGTGTTAGCCACGTTAGTCTACACACTTAAAAATAAAGATAGAAAGAAGGGTTTTTTCAGAGTAATGCTATCCTTTCCATGGATGTTTCTTTAAAGGACCATTTTAAATGAGTGGTTTAAGAGTGAAGAACCTTTTCAACCTTTAAAGAAACTTCACATACCAGAAAAAAGTTAGAAATTTACATGCAAGCAAAGAACCATTCAGAAAATCACAGAGGCAAACTTTGGAAACTGCAAATATCTGCAAAAAACTAACTCAATAAGGCAGAACAGCAGGGCAAAGAAATTGTATGAATGGATCAAAATTAACAAAGACGTCTGGAACCAAAAAGCTACAAAACCAGCCAAGTAATCTGATACACTTCCAGATCAGCTGGCAGACACAAAATACCAATCAAATGAGTGGAAGATGCAGCGAAGAGCATTTAAAAAAAAAAAAAAAAAGAAAAAGAAAGAAAAAGAAAAAGCTGTATACTAAAGGCACCTCAACCTTACTAAGCTTATGTTACCATGTGGACCACCGGAATAACAAAAAAACAGTAAGTAGTTCAAATATTAATGCGTGTCAGCATTGTGCGTTTAATTTAACCAGTACTTCTTTTTTTGTAGACTTCTTTGGAATGAGAAGTGAGCAATCATCAATGTCACCGTATGGAGCAATATGTGGTTATGAGTATACTGTGGTGAAATAGGAAATCTGATTGCAGATGATCAGTGCTGATTCAGATTTAAGACAACATTCAAAGCAAAGGTGATGGCAGCTGGATACAGCTGCCTTTATGAAAATCTGAAAGTCAATTCCTGACTGCAGAGTAGTGTGTAGGCCCGTGCGATAGGTCGATGGTCATGACCTGATGGCAATGTTTCAAAAGAGATAACCAATGGGCCGGGAAAGAGAACGGACAGAATATTTTAAAATAAAAATAAATAAATACATACATACAATTTAGCATTTCTGTTAAATCAAAGGATTATCCTGGAGCATTTAGAGTGGCAGAGCAAAATTCCCCTCACCCTCATAATTATTTGTCAAGGTTTCAAATAATGAAACAATAGTAAAAGACAGAAATGCATAAATGCTTCCCCAAAGGGAACTAAAACTTCTGCCATGGTGATGATGTCACTAATACTCCAAGCTCCAGCACAACGCAATGGGTTGCAGAGTTCAGTTGTGTTTTATTCTTCTCATGTGTATGTCTGAGCAAAATACCCCAGTATTATATTGTATTAACATATACTTTGTATACCTGCAAAATTCACTAAATTTCCAGTTCTAGCAAGTGATTTTTAACTCTAATAATTATAATGATGATTTCACGTGTTTTAAGCGCAAATAGCACACAGGTCTGATTTGTCCATACAGGAAGATTGTCAAGCCCTGCCCCAAGATCACTGGGTTAAAATACTGCCAATCTGCCAATCACCAGTTTAACTGGATCAGAGCTCTGCCAAATTCTGTAAAATTTTACAATCTTTAATGCTTTTAGGACGTGAATCTACCACTTTGGAAGGCTGGTGAGGCCCCTCAGGGAGAAAAAAGTTAGATTGACACACCCTGCCCTAAAAGGTCATTTGTAATTGGACAGAAGCTGGGGCTATAAAAATTTATGTCATGTCTAAAACGGCAAAATGTCATGCAGTGGTGAAGGTCTGCACTTTCTGTAAGAGGAATTAGAAGAGGTTTGCTGCAGTACATTCAGAATAAACATATTCTACACTCTGAAGTTTATCTACAAGAGGGAGCTAATAACACACAAGAATTATTTAACATTAGAATTTCAATAAATCAGCAAAGAAAGGAGATCTAAGCAGATCGTGCGTGTGCCTTTGTAAAAGGGCAGTATTGATAATTCCACGTTTCAAAATGAGACAATGCTGTCTAGTAGCTCGCTTGCTTTGAGAAAGATATTAAATGGAGGGTTTTTTTTTTTTAAGATGATGTTTTTAGAAGGCAGTGTTTTCAATGCCTGTAATGCTTGTATTGGGTGTTTGTGTAATGCAATGTGCGTATGCTTGTATTCAGCTGCAGTAACATGCACAAGCCAGTAGAGGTCAGCACACTACTGCGAAAGCAGACCAAGAGGAACAGAAAGACAAATACACAACTCACCCTCTGAGATGACAGACAGAGAAAAAACAGAAAGAGAACACAATGTGTTTGAGGAAAGTTGAAAAGACAGAGGGGTAAAAAGCAATAGATCACACACGTATAGGCTTGTGTTGTACTCACAGAGAGTCATTTCTGGAGAGCTGCCCATTGTGTCGGACAGCCGTGTTTTCACTGACTGAGCGCTCTCTACGTGACTTGCTGTGGGAGCGCACCTGTGTGGGTAAGAGATATTTATTTATCTATTACTGTCAAGTTGTTGCAATAAGTAGTTCATTAAGGGGCTTTAAGGGGGTTTAAGGGGTCCTCACAAGTACCTTTTTTTGACATGGTCATGAGAAATATATAATAGTTTTGTTCCCAAAATTTACTAGGGTTCTAGAGTGGCTCAACTGTCTAAATCTTGGGCCCATCATTGGTAGACTACACTAATATTTCATGTGAAATGGGGAGAACTAGCTAGTGGGTCAAATTGTGCAAAACTAAACTTCTTGCATAGTAAATAACCTTATAGTTCTATGCAAAATCTTGAGGCATGCCTTATTGCTTTACATTTTCCAGACTTTCTTGTATTTTTAACGTAGTCCTGAGGAGCAGTTCTCCAGGCTTCCTGAAGGATTTTTCAAAGACATCATTTTCAGTCCAGTCCCTGAACCTGACCAGTTTTAGAGGAATGTTTTTGTTAAGCAACATTGTGAGCCATGTATGAACCATTCAAGCATAATAAAGGCATCTACCTTGAGGCATTTACCAGTGATTTATCAGGCACAGATGATCAGGGTGGCACATTACCTCTTCACTGGCCTGGGCACTACTTCGTTCCAATTCCAGAAAGTCCAAGGGTCTTTCATTGAGTGTGAGGACGCGTGGAGGAGTCTGAAGAGAGAGAGTCTCCAGAGGGGTGGACTGGATGAGGTCCAAATCTCTGGGTCTGGAGAACTCGTCCTCAGCATCACCTGCAGAAAAGTGAAAGGTTAATTCTATTTCACATCATTCCTGAAATTCATAAGTATCTACTTATCATAAGTGACTACAGGTGTCTATGGGTCAAACTTAGAGGTACACTATATCGACTTTAATGGCATGACATGTCTCCGTGGGAATTTGTGCCCATTCATTCTGTAGAACATTTATAAGGTCAGGCACTGATGTTGGACAAGAAGGCCTGACTCACATTCTCGTCCAACATCAGTTCATCTCAAAGATGTTGGATGGGATTGAGGTCAGGGCTCTGTGCAGGCGAGTCAAGTTCTTCCACACTGAACTCATCCAACCATGTCTTTATGGAGTCTTGCTTTGTGCACTGGGACCAAACTGTGTCCACAAAGTTGGAATCATGGTGTTGTCCAAAATGTCTTGGAATGCTGAAACATTAAGATTGCCTTTCACTGGAGGTAAGGGGTCTAGTCCAAACCCTGAAAAACAGGTGTGTTCCAATACTTTTGTACATATAATGCAGGACACTTAATAGAGTGACTAATACACTTCGGGTTCACAGGCAAGTGTTCATCAGGATATCAGTTCACTAACCTGCCACTACAATCCTGTCTGGAACCTGCATCATGGCAGTGTGTAGCACCTCCTGTGCCACGTCGAGGTCCTGCTCCTCCCCTGAGAATGGGGCCACTTTCAGCATTTCAGGGATGCGCATGCGCTGGCTGATCCCCTCAGTGTACTCAAGCTCATAGTGGATCCGGTTCATCTCCGCCATCTCGGCTGTAGGAGACGGGAATGCAGCTCCGTTCATCTGCACAGGGACATAAATAAACCAATATTAGACCAGGCAGCAATCATGCATTCCTTTAATTATTCAGTTATATTTTTACAGCTATTTGATTACCTTTATTCATCAAAATCGCTTTTAAACAGCTTTTTACAGCGACATTACTGAAGAGGTTATGCTAATTTGCTGACACCCAGTTTAACTAAACAAGTTCTGTCTCAGAATATCCCACTGGTTTTAAGTGGAGGTGAACAATCACGATCAGACAGTTTTCGCTCAGTGCATGCAATCATCAACCAGTCAATTTATTAGTGTAATTACAGAAGCAATTACACTATTATTAGTTTTATTAGTATTATTTTTATACCACCCATTTTCAGCGCTGCTTCTTGTCGGACCCCATATTGAATTTTGTATTGCACATGTATTTAATTGAAAGTTATCAGCCCGTGAATGCAGCTACACGTTCAGCCGTCCTTAACCATAAATGGCTTGTCAAGAGAGTTAATGCAGTAAGATGCTGGACACAGAAAATCTCTGGTTCGAATGCATGGTGCGAGTACTTTTTTTTTTTTAACACAAACTATTTTTTGTCCATAAAACCAGTGTCTATGTGTCTCCAAACACTGGTTTTCTAGCAACCACACAATCACACGTTTTCACAGAAATGCATCAAATTACTTTTTTGTGTCTGATCTGTGTTGGAACCTTATGATAGACATAACATGAGTGAGGTCAGATACTCTTGCACATGCTATTGTCCATGCTACCTTGTACTTTAACTTTTAATACAGCACAATAATGCCAATTTGTCCAAATAACAGGCAAAAAAAAAGTTACTTTTGATTATTTTGTTTAAAAAGGCTTAGTTGGCAATTGACCGGTTTTGGTCAAATGAACAACAAAACAAAAACACCGCAGAATTGCTGTAAAATGTCACGTATCTTGCATCTCCAGCAGTGCTCTTATTGTAGTGGATTATATGAGAAAAGCCTTTGTGCTCTCTGTTACTAAGAGTGAAATCCCCTCATCAGTTTTGAATTATTTCCAATAATTTCAATAATCAATGCAACATATGTGACCTGGGCCATAAACCCTTTGGAAACATCAGACTACAATTACAATAAAACCGCCCAGAGTGGTTTGATATGAAATGATAAATGGTAGTGAAACTAACTAGTATTGACAGAAACCAAGTGTTCCAGTGTCTACACCACAAATATCGCTGTTTTGTAAAGTGAAACTGAACATATTTATCTTCAGTCAACATATTTATGTAACGGTGATAATAAAATAATCGTAAATCTGGAAAAATAAAGCTTTCATTCGAGACTATTTTGCCTTATAACATCCTACATGTAAAAAAAATGGTTTATACTAAAATCTAACCATCTCTAACCTCTACCATTCTGTGATGTAGTGTTTAGAACCAGTTCCACTGGTACGAAGCATTTCACCGAATCACTCTGAATTACTTTGTTTACATCTTCACCGCTTTATACACATTTTGGAAAATGGATGGAACTTGCCTTTTAATACTAATGCAAAACTGACAAAATACACCTAAACCTAAATATTACTCCCAGCCAAATTTCTGAATGACGAATCTGCGATATAATGTCCAGATGGTCCACATTGTTAAAGCTCAGTTACAGATATCCTATATGTACAAAAGTATTGGGATGACTGACCATTATAACACTCAAATAAATAGATTTTAATATGGAGTTGCAGCTATAACAGCTTCCACTCTTCTTGGAAGGCTTTCCACAAGATTTTGGAGTTTCTGTGGGAATTTGTGTCCA
>JBBJLS010070072.1:0-12291 GCA_037577275.1 Bryconaethiops microstoma
CACTCTTTACTGTAATAATGTTAATTGTATTTATTGTAATATTAATGTTTTAACACTAACTTAACGCTACTGTCCAGCAGTAAACAGGTTTTAAGTATAATTTTCCCAGGTGCCTAAGACTTTAGCACAGTACTGTATTTCTTGGCATGTTTTACTTCTGAAATAAGGGGAAAACTGTGTTATATACATATATAAACCAATTGCCAGATGCCAGATGCCAGATGCCAAATGCCTTGTACGATGTTATGGCCACATTAGAAGGGAGGAATATTACAATATTTAGATGATTGACATTTCTTGTATCATGAGGAGGTGATATACTAAGAACTTTCTCATCTTGTCAGTACAAACTATCTTTTGTAAGTCCACAGTATGTTTGTCTTTGCTGGTTCTTCATAGTGAAAAGAACCCTACAAATCCCTGAAGAGAAAAAAAAAGTTATTTCATTTTAAACGCTCACATCCAGGACCCCACACAAGACCACGACCAGCTTTTAAGAGTCTATCAAAAATTGATTTAAAAGGTCAACTTCAAAGGGTTACTGGTTCTAAGTGCCTACCATCTATAAATCAGAAAAATGACTTGGTTTGGCCTTCAAATGATACTATAAATTGAGATATATTTACTTGATTTCCTCTCAAACTATTTTATATGATCTTTAATAATAATGAACATTTTCCTCTTGCAGTTTTTTTATGAATAACCTGCTAATTTGTACATTTGCAGAGAGCTCCGTTCCACTTGCAAAAGCTCTTGATCCACAGCACTTAAGTGATCAAGGACCAAAACAAGTGGTTTTGAAGCCTGTTGCCACTTTTGTTTTGAAAAGTTCAGACTGACTGAATAAGAGCAAATTACTTACATCAGTGCAGTTGTCAAACTTTGCGGGCAGTCAAGCCTAGTGGGTTTTGTTCGCCATGACTCTGAACTTTAATTAGGTCTTAATTTCTGTTTGCTCGGTGGAGCCTGGCCCACAGGTAACCTTGTGGGGTGTGAAAGCATCAGCAGTTCAGCAAATATACCGACGTGACTTTCCTCTCTGTGAGTTTGTGAGGCAAGTTCGGCTGACTATTATGTAATTATTGTTATATTTTATTAATTTTACATATTGTTAGTGTTTGTTTATTGTTTCCTGTTTTTGTAAGGTGTCCTTGAGCGCCTTAAAAGGCGCCTATAAATAAAATGCATTATTATTATTATTATTAATCCACTTGGTTTGTCAACAGTGAACTTTTCGAGAAACCGGGCACACTTTGTCTAAGTTCTAAAGCAGTGATGGGCTTATTTTTATGCATGTGTGCAGTTTCCTTTAAGGAGAAGTGTAGATCAGGAGTACATGCAGGAGCTCATTCAGTCAGAAACAGTTGTGTATCTTTAGGGCTGGCAAATCTTCTGCTTCCCTTTGTTTTTTCTTGCACACAGATATGAAGTGTCTCCTGAGCTTTTCCCAAATGTCCCAATACAAACACATCCAAGCTCAGAAATCTCTGAGTATGCGGGTCTGTGTTCCAGCAACCACAGGCTGCTCGAATACTAATTCCCTTTCAATACGTGTGAGTCCACATGAAAAACATGTGCAGAAAGGAGAGAGAGAAGTCGAGGCTTTTCACTTCGGTCCCTGATTGGATGTGCCCCAGTGGCCACTTCCTCTTATTGACTTGTAAAATGAACTCGTTTGCATTTCTGACCCCACAGCCGTCATGGGTTGAATCACTCTTCCTCTCACTGCTGCATGATTGCCTGTGCAGCACTCTACATGGTAATGCATTGTGGGGATCGTTGTCCTGTAACTGGCTTTAAAGAAGTATGCAAAAGTTTTTGTTGATTTTCTAAGTGAAAAAGTAATGCATCATGTGCAGAGAACACACCTCTACATGGTTTAATGTACCATGCATTACTGTCTATTTGCTGAATATAACATACATTATATGGATAAAAGTATTGGGACACCTGGCCGTTACACCAACAGGGACTTTATTGACATTGCAGCTTCCACTCTTCTTGGGAATTTGTGCCCATTCATTCTGTAGAGCATTCATGAGGTTCAGGCACTGATGTTGGACAAGAAGGTCTGGCTCACAATCTCTGTTCCAGTTCATCCCAAAGGCGTTGGATGCGATTGAGGTCAGGGTTCTGTGTGGGCCAGTCAAGTTCTTCCACACTGAACTCATCCAGCACGTCTTTATGGAGCTGCTTTGTGCACTGGGGCACAGTCATGGTGGAACAGAAAAGGTTCTTCCACAAACTGTGTCCACAAAGTTGGAAGCATGGCGTTGTCCAGAATGTCTTGGTCTGCTGTAGCATTAAGATTCTCCTTCACTGGAAGTAAGTGGCCTAGCCCAAACCCTGAAAAACAGATGTGGCCCAAAACATAAAATGATACAACATGATGACCTATGTAAAGCTTTCAAAATTGTATGTTTTGTGTTTTGAAAGGTGTACATGTTACACAAGTTTTCTTTATTATACTGTAATTTTCAAATAAATAAAGCAAATAACAGAACATATTTCTTGTTATTTTACAGATTGTTGTGAGAAAATTACAAGATTATTTCATTTAAATCGATATTTTAATCCAGAAAAATGATATATTCTGATAGTAAATGCAGCAAATTGCTTGTTTCAAACAAAACAAGCAAAATTATGGGTCAATAGAATATGATAGTATAAAAAGTACACTATACAAATAACCTAAAAAACCTAAATATGGGCATTTGTGTGAATTACAAAAATATGTATATGCATACATAAATATATACATTAACCAATTTTAAAATACTTAAATGAAGCAAAACAAAAACATTTTGCATATACTAACTAGCTTTAAGATGTTAAAAAGGGAAACTCAGAAAAGGCGGAGGAACAAGAGGCGTTGTTGCTGATGTTAGATGCATAATTGAAAAACCGAGGAATTCTTGAAGGGAGTAAGCAGGGGTATAAATTGAACCATGGTTACAGCTGTATGGGTGTGAAAGCTGGACAATAATAAATGTAAGGCAAGAAAAATATTGATCCCATTGAACTGTGGTGCTGGCAGAGACATTGGAGACCACAAAAACAAACCAATGGATCCTTGATCAAATCAAGCCTCACCTCTCACTCAAAGCCTAGACTTAAAAAAAAATGAAGCTCTCATGTTGGACATACTATAAAAAGAACCAGTTCTTTGGAAAAGACTGATTGATTGCATCATAGGAGTCAACCCAGTAAGGAACCCAAATACCTAAAATAAGACAGGATATTCTGGGCAATATGATTCATATGGTCACCAGGGGTTGGAATTGACTTGAAGGCACTCAGCAAGAACAACAAGAAAAGGCATTCCCTCGCCAAATATCATTTTTTCATAGAGCAGGAAGGGATGAAACAGTCAAGTCATCCTGTAGAGTGGGTAAGGCATTAGAAGTACATAGCAAACTTTCATGGCCTGACTAGGGTCTCAGCTAACGTAAATTTAAAAACTGGCTGGACTACTCGAGAGATCTGGATATGTCAACACTTAGATTGATCTATTGACCCAAACACTGTTATTGTGGAACATTTTGCGGCTCTTCTTGCAACACTACACATGTGATGACAACCTTTTGACACCAAAACAAACATGCTGTGAATGCTATCATAGCTAGATTGTAATAAAGATCCAGTGCACAGCATTTCTCAATATTTGCATAAATACAGAACCCTGTCCACTGGCAGTGGGCTTTTAAGAAAGGAGCAAAACTCATATGTGCATAGGTTTATGTCAGTCATGAAGAAGACATTAAGACTAGGTTGGCGTGCATTTGAGCAGGAATATGAAATGACTGCTTTTTAATCACTCATGTAAATGTTCTGTTTGGGCACAGTTTTGTAAGACTAAGTACATGTATGTATTATGCGAGAGTGGCCTCGAAAAATTGACATTCTTGTGTGGTGTAACTGCTGCCTTTCCACTGAACTGTGATGGCCTTCTCTCAACTAGTGCATTCAAAGAAAAATGAAGTTTGAAAGGGTTATACAGTGAACTCAGGCTAGCTATGATCTCAATAGGCATAGTTTGAGCTCATATTACGAGCACTAGACAAACACACCAAGGTCACTAGGCATTATGGATTCTCTCAGTGGGCTCTCTCCCCTGCCGTAAAGTCAAAAGACAAAACAAAGAGAAAAAATAATTTAAAAAAGACCATGTTAAAGGGCCCAAACCAAAGTTAATGTTTTTAAATAAAATAATTTGATATGTAAAGGCAGTTCAAAATATGCTGTTTTCACCCCAGTCCATACATGTATGAAATTTGTTTTAATTTTACTGGTTTTATAATGTCACAAAAGCCAATAAAATTCACCCATTCACTTAAACAGTGTTTTTTCAGTGAATGGGTGGATTTCAGTGGATAAAGAGAGGAATAAATAGAATATAGAAATAAATTATGATGACAAGAATCATTTACATTTTACCCTCATCACTTTTTGAAAGCCTTTAGTTATTTAGACTTAAATATGAATAAAGTTGCATGGGTACATTAAGAGAGACTCAACATGCTTCCTGATCTAAATCAAAAGTCGTACATCGTTGCCATTGTCACTTTCACTTTCAACAAAAGCTGGATGAGGTTTGAGTGGGTTGAGAGAAGTTTTTACAGAATACCTTTTTACTTCTAATGTTTGTTAGAATCAATAACTGGATTTCATAAGTTATGTGCTCACATCAAACATGTATTGTATAAAGTATTTGGTATGTTCAAATAAATAACGTTTGTGAACTATGTACTCTGTAAAATGGTGCATACACAAGCATTATAAAGTTATTTGCATTCATTGTGAAATAACTTTATAGATAGTTGTTGGAACTTTTTCCCTGTGAGACAGACATTGTATGTTTTCTGCCAGGAATGATTTAGGTGCTGCACCCCATGTTCTGTGTTGACACGTTTTTATACATTGCAGTAAGGGATGCTAGGCTGGAAAACTGTGTGTGTGCTTGTGAGAATAGAGCGCATGTCGCTGCATTTTTCTAGCAAATGAAGTGTTTCCCAGTGCTATGAAGAAAGCAATAAATGCTGTGTAATGAGTGAAAACTGTGTGATCCTTCCTCAATATGGCCAATGAAGCTGAAAGTGCGACAGGATTCCAAACTTTTTTTAACGGAAACAAGTCTGACCTGATTTATACCTAAATGGCTGATTCTGTGTTTGAAGTCTGAGTTTGGAAGATTAAAGCAACCTGAGGCCCTGTATGAAGCCCATCGGGACGAGCAAAGTGTGTTTCATGCTGCATAGATGAAATGGTCATAAATCTCAGATGAACTTGAAAGGTGTAGAAGAGGCGTTCGAGGAAGCAGCCATAGTGCTTCAAGTCAGCTCCCTTTGCTAATCGTAGCCAGCAGATTCAATTTACACCCATTCAGCAGGAGATGCTGCCTCATCCTCCCTGACACCCTCTGGAGGCTATGCAGCAATCTCATAAGAAAACTGCCAAGGACATGTCACTGGATTCCAATGAATAACAAACAATGTTCTTGCACAAGCACACTCGCTCGCATATCCAAAGAATTACACCAGTGTTAAAGATGCCCATTAATACAATCACACCACTATCCATCCAGTGCCCTCCATTACGTTGTCACTGTTGTGGGGTGAGGCTATTTTTGCTCAGCAAAGATGAATGGCAGGCTGTCAGCAGATTTTCTTTCATTGTGTCACTACAAATCCATTATGTGCAAAAGCCCTTAGATTTTTAACAGTTTTCAAGGATGGCTTACATATGAGTGTGTGTGTTTGTGTGTGTGTGTGTGTGTGTGTACGCTGTGGGGGGTTGGTTCCTGCAGGGGTTGACCTGCAGGAAGGCAGTGTGCTGCAGTTGATAAATTGCCACGTCTTTGATCCGCAGGCGCCATGACAGCCACTGATTAAGTATCTGGGGCTGGAGAAGCAACAAGCAAACACTGTCATAGTCTAAAGACTTCCATTTAATCAGGCTCTAATTAAAGTCCACTTCCTATCCAGGCTTCAAAGAGAGCTCACAGTGCCCATCAGCAAACAGAAAAGGTTAACTGCCACCGCTGACGTGGTGCCAAGATGATGGGAGAAGAAACAATGTTCCATCAGAGCTTGTTTTTGGCATTTCTTGTTTTTTTTCGTCTCCTTTCCTTGAACCAAGCACCTCTGGGTCAGAGGCTTAGTCTTACCATTAAGAAAATCAATGGACCTTGCCGTTTCTTCTCCTCTTTCCTCTCATCTTCTCCCCTTCAGTGAGGTTACACACCGGAAATCTGATGCATCCCTTTTGCTTCTCCCTTGAGGCATTATGTCCCTTCCAAAGCCGCCCTCTCTTTCGCCCTGCACTTTTCCTCAATCCACAAAACCAATCTCCTTGACCAGCCTAGGCACACATGGCAAAGGACAGAGTGCGAAGGAATTCATTTAAGTGAGTGCTTCTGATACCTGATGGAAGAACATCTCAACAAAGAAGGGAAAACACAGTGATTTGAAGAGCTGTGTTGAAGAAAGAAGGTTTAGCACCAGAAGACTAAGATGGCAATTTGCTCTGGATATGAGTATTTGCAGTCCGTCGGCATTTTCTTACCAAGTTGGCCTTCACTTGAAAAAGCAAGAGAAACAAAGCAAGAGAGAATAACCCAGTTCTCTCTTTAAAGAGTGAAGATCTTGATGGCCCATGGGAAACTGCAAAGTGTTGACAACCGTGACAGTCAATAAATTTCCTGCTCATTCAGTCCTACTTCCCAGCAGTAGGACCTTGTTCTTCAATACTTATCTGAATTGTTTTTTGTTCCCAGTTAATTTCAGCCTGCAAACAGAGAGGCTTGCCGATTATGCACAATAGTATTCTCAAGACTAATCACAGGGTCATCGGCTCTGCCAACGTTGGTCTATAAAAGCGGAAGAAGTGGCTCCCACTTAATTTGTAATGTTTTTCTGTGACCACCTGACAGCAAAGCATTAGGCATCATCACTTCTGAACAGATATCTTCACCTTTCACTTGCTTGATTGGTATACACGGTAAAATCCATTACACTGTCTTCAGTATATGCCAATCACACATGCTGCAAAAATTCAGTAGTAGAGATATTTCTCATGATAAGACTCCTATAAGAATATTATGGCCATTTTGTGATAAGTGAAATTTTGGGGGGATATTTTTAACTGAATCATCAATTTGCTTTTAATTGTCCTTCATATATTTAGGTAACATATGATCATTGAACTGAATAAACTTGAGAAAGGACTCTGTTTTTCATCAGAAAAGCATGAAAAACAGTGAGTCCAAAAGTCATAACATTTCATTACAATTTGGTAAGGCTGTCACTATACATTACATTACATTATAATATTATTGATCAAATAGCATTTTTTGACAGTTACTACAGTAATCATATATATACACAATCTAAAACAGCAAACATATAATTTTACTTATTTACATTACATTTATAATCACAAATATAAGCTTATTAGTGAGATCCTGCTGGGGTCGGTTTCCTCTCTTTGAGTAATGCTCACAAAAGTAACTAATATAGCACTCCCTCTTGTGGAGGACTACTAAACACAGCTTTGTAGCAGACTGGGCAGGCACACCATGCTACACCAATAATGGGCAAGTGTCATGCCCTGTCAGCGGCCACTAGAGGCCACTCTTTTTCTGTTCTGTTTTGTTTCATTTTGGGTCTTTTATTTTGGTATCCTGAGCACACCTGGGCTTGAGTTTCTTGATTATATGTTACAGCTGCCGGCGTGCTCAGGAAAAGAAGCTTTGTGACAGCAAGACTCATAACATTACATTCACCTGCATCTGTAACATATAAGTTGCTTATGGTAAATGTAATTCATTTCATTTCTGTAACCTCTTAATCCTTACTAGGGTTGTGGGTACCCAGAGCCTATCCCGGAGTCTACGGGTGAGAGACAGGGACTCACCCTGGACCATTCACTCACACACACCATTCACTCACACACTCACATCTACAGTCAGTTTAGAATACCCAATTCCCCTGACATGCATGTCTTTGGACTGTGGGAGAAACCGAAGACCCCAGAGGAAACCCACGCCACCACGAGGAGAACATGTAAACTCCACACACACAAGGCGTAAATGTAATTATACTACACGCTACTACACACTACAGACACACTACAGCAGAAAATTAGAAAGAGCTTGCCAAAATTCATATTTGTCCTGAAGTAGAGGAAGAGAGATAGTTGTACCTTTTATCCATTCAGAACTTAGCTGAATAGCAGTCTTAGAATCTAGAGAGTTCTAGAAATACATTAGCAAGAGCTGATATTCTTACAGACAAATGAAGAAATGAAATCTGCCCTATATTGTGTCACCTCAAAGTTATTTAAGATGAATGACTAGGAGCAAGAACATGGCCATTGTTCAGATCAGAAGCTGCCTGCGGGCTGATGAGATCAGAATCATCAAAAACCACATTCAAACATTGTCACCTTTATTAATTCAGGAAATGAAAAAGGCCATTTTAACCTTAATTTTGTAAGTGACTGCTTCAGTTTTCCAAGAGAAGATTTTAGAAAAAAATGTGGCAGTGCTCAGACTTTCTAGGTCAAAAAGGTTAGGCCTCTCAATTGGACCGTTGCATAGCAAGGCACAGTAAATTAAATGTGGAATCTCTGTCTGCGCATGCTAAATCAAATATATGGAAATACATTCTGCTGAAAAGTAGACCCTCTGCTGTGCTCTGCCGTCTTCTACTGCGTTCTTTACTCCTTTCCTATGTGACTCAAACTTTGACCCTTTGATGCATTGTGTCCACATTGATTAATAGTTGCATTTTTAAAAGGGGTGATATACAGTCATGGCCAAAATTATCGAAACCCCTGGAATTTTTCCAGAAGATGCACAATTTCTCTCAGAAGACAACAGCAATAACAAATGTTTTGGTACGCACATGTTCATTTCCTTTATGTGCATTGGATCAACACACAAAAAAAGAGAAAAAAGCCAAATTTGACATCATTTCACACAAAATTCAAAAAAGGTGCTGGACAAAATTATTGGCACCCATAAGTTAATATTTGGTTGCACACCCTTTGGAAAAAAAAACTGAAATCATTCGCTTCCTATAACCATCAACAAGCTTTTTACACCTCTCAACTGGAATTTTCGACCACTCTTCATTTGCAAACTGCTCAAGGTCTCTCAGATTTGAAGGGTGCCTTCTCCCAACAGCAATTTTGAGATCTCTCCATAAGTGTTCAAACGGATTTAGACCCGGATTCATTGCTGGCCACTATAGAACTCTCCAGTGCTGTGTATTCTACAATTTCTGGGTGCTTTTAGAGGTATGTTTGGGGTCAGTGTCCTGCTGGAACCCCCATGACCTCTGACGCAGCCACAGCTTTCTGACACTGGTCCCTACATTGCACCCCAAAAATTTTTAGAAGTCTTTAGATTTCATGATGCCTTCCACACAGTCAAGGCACCCAGTGCCCGAGGCAGCAAAACATCCCGAAAACATAATTGAACCTCCACCATGTTTGACTGTAGGTACCATGTTCTTTTCTTTGTAGGCCTCATTCTGTGTTCTGAAACCCTGAGTCTGCAGAACAGCTTGAATGTCTTAGAAGTTGCTTGGGGCTGTTTATCCACCATTCGGACTATCCTGTGTTGCAGTCTTATCAATTTTTCTCTTCCGTCCATGTCCAGGGAGATTAGCTACAGTGCCATGTGTTGTAAACTTCTTGATTGTGCTGCACACAGCGGACAAAGGAACATGAAGATCTCTGGTGATGGACTTGTAGACTTGAGATTGTTGATATTTTTCCAAAATTTTTGTTCTCAACTCCTCAGACAATTCCCTGCTCTTCTTTCTGTTCTCCATGCTTAGTATGGCACACACAGGCACACAACAAAAAGGTTGAGTCAACTTTTCTCCATATTAACTGGCTTCACCCTTGAGCAAGGTATCGTCCCCACACACTGCTCCCTGGGCGCCGTGTCACTGGCTGCCCTCTGCTTCACTTGGTGAAGGGGTTAAATGCAGAGAACAATTTCATGCTGTTCACACTGTGTGCTGTGCTGTGCTGTGATGTGTTCATATGTGACAAATGGATACTGGACACACTTTGCTGGGGCTATTTGAAACATAGCTAACTTCACAATAAAGAGGAAACGTAGAATGAACGAGAAAGATAGAAATTCTGCTCCATAAATTTACTCATCATAATACAAACCCAGAACTGATCCACTTAAACAGTCACAATCAGTGGATGCTTTGTCAGGCCCCATGTTGGCATTTGCCTCTTAGCAATCTGCTGAGCAGTCTTTAAATAAAACTGTTTATATATTTGGTATGTTTTCAATAGTTTCAAGTCTTTTACTTGTATTCACACTTCTCTTTCTGCTGAGCTGAGCCTGTGTACTCTATGAGTGTCATGGGAGGACTTTAACATGTAGTCAGGCCATGGACAAATAGTGGGTACCACCGTATTGTATTAATATTGTGGTCTACCAAACTACAGAATAGCACAACATCTAATGACAGGTGATGTTTTTTGAGCAAAAAACATCTATCACAGTATCTTACAGGTTCTCTGGGTGCTAATTTAAGAAGGAACCTTCTTTTGTGCACTGGCCATCACAAAATTAGACTGTAACAGCTGGAGCTCCATCTGCTGCTTTCTTACAGAGTGTCTGGAACACCATCATTGCCTTCGTCTACAACCTCACCAAATGTTCCCACCAGCATCCGCTCCTGAGATTGTTCCAATGGCTCTCAGGCACTACAACACCGAGTTACAATCATTTAGGGAAAAGGCACTTTACCCCTAGTTCCAAACCACTCAGTTTAAAGCGCAATATTGCACAAGTGTAATGAAGTGTTGATCTCATTTGCAACCTAGTTTAAAAGGCCATTTAATAGCACATTTGATTGATTTTCATTCCGACAGGCAGCCAAAGCAAACACTGAAATTAAGGAGAGACTGAGGCATTCTGTTGGAGTCTCGTTAGTATTCTGGTTGTAACTCCTGTTTTAACATCAACCTTCCAATTGCTTGCTTGGGAGCAGTAGATAATAATGAATTGCAGTAATCAGGATTACTTATGATGCTCCAACTTCCTTGCTTCCTGTCTGGGTCATGGATAACTCAGATTATTAATGATTTCTGCCAAGATGAATGTGTCCTATCCTGGTGACTTTTTTCATGTTTGTGCAGGTTTGTTTTATAACCAGTGTATATTCTTAGGCACCATACTTTTATAGTTGTTATACCTGAAGTGAACCAGCGTTAAGACAAAAAAATATAAGAGACCGCATCATTTCCGCTTATTGCTTTTGTAATTTGTGGGAGTGTGTCTGTGTAAAATGTTCATGTCATTATTGTTTAATACACTATGAACTACACTTTATTCAAAATTCCAAACAAAATAATGTTTGGATTTTAAAATAATTTATTATACATTGGAAATGTTAAACCAGACAACACTCTTACATTATTTTACAATTGCAACGATTAAAATAGTAATCTTAGGTGCACAGTGTGTGCATATGTGAGCTCTGTTTCATTCCATCAGAAACTGAATCAGGAGTGAAGCTGCTGGAACACAGCACATAGAAAAGCTGCTATACAAACACTACTGCACTCACAACACATATGGAAGCGTTTTTTACTTTTTACAAAGCTCACACTGCAATAATTCATGAAAGAATAGCAGCCTGTTGTCAGGGACGAGAATGACGCACTACTGTAGAGACCAGGTGTAGCGTGAGGGAAGGGCCCAATCGCAGAGATACACGAGAGAGCTGGTAACTCACGCGCTTTGATCTGAGAACGCTCCAGCGGAGTAAGAATTCCCACCAAAGGAACTCTCGTTCTCACACGCACACAGAGAGAGGGGAGAGAGAGAGAGAGAGGACAAGCCCCTGAGGTACTCACGATACCAGGTAAGAGTGTCGACACGTATGAATTTGAGAAGGGTCTCAAATGTCTGTGTGCAGTACTACCTGTTCTTCCCGTACTTATACCCCTTTGTGACGTCACTTCCGATGCCAATTGACGCCACCTGACCTGGTGCGTGTGACAATAAAGAACCTTTACTTTTGAAAGGTTCTCCATCAGTTAAAGGGCTCCAACACATCTTGTTTACAAACATCAATCAAAAGGTTGTCAGGGACGAGAATGAGGCGCTACTGTAGAGACCAGGTGTAGCGTGAGGGAAGGGCCCAATCGCAGAGATACACGAGAGAGCTGGTAACACGCGCTTTGATCTGAGAACGCTCCAGCGGAGTAAGAATTCCCACCAAAGGAACTCTCGTTCTCACACGCACACAG
>JBBJLS010070073.1:0-12291 GCA_037577275.1 Bryconaethiops microstoma
ATCAAATTACTTTTTTGCTATGTAAAGCAACCTGGGGTTTGTGAAAGGCCCTATATAAATGTTATTATTATTATTATTATTATTATTATTATTATTATGATTATTATTATTATTATTATTTATTAGCAACAGCCAGTTGCCAAAGGCTTTTTTTTTATAGTGCATGTCTCGTACATCTGAATGCAGCTCAAAGTGCTTTACAGCACAGAACATAGTAAATCAGACAAAAATAAAATAAAAAACACAGATATAAGAAGAGAAAAGAAAATATATGAATATAAAATTAGGGATGTTGAATTAACGTGTCAATTTCGATCAATTAATCACAGGAGAAATTACATGGTTTAAAATTAACACTGATTAATCGCGCCAAGTGAAGCCAAGAACACACAGCACAGTGAATGGAAAGTTTACATTTAAAAACAGAAAGATGGAACAGTTCTCTCCTGTTCATGCAATAAGGAATTTTTGTGTCATCGGAGTACATCAGGTGTAAAATATCACATCAACACAAAGCATTTAGGAGCTAACCCTGCAGTCCGAGCCAACACAGCCCAATACCAGGCTTGAGACACCTTATATGTAGGAGCACTGGAACCATTATATTAGGAGGTGACTTTCAAAAATAATTTATTTCATCGCCCAACTTATCGTCCCAGCCATTTGTATGAGTGAAACATGCGAGACGTCACCTCCCACTCCCCAAGGGAAATCTTGCTTGTATGTACATTGTCTTAAACAACACCTTTTAGATGGACTAAGTTCTATCATTGCTATTGCTAAAGCATTTTATATTTTTTTCTTATAGCAATTTTTTTTCCTCAGCAATTTTTGATTGTTGTGACCATCATTGCATATGAACTGTGCAAAAATGTTTTACTGTAAACACTTTTACTGCAAAAAAGAAATTAATTAGAGCTTGTAAATAATTAGATCATTTTTTTTCAATCGCTTGATATCCCTAATAAAAATGTTGATAACACAATGAAAACATATTAAAAACTAAGGTTAACAAAAAGATTTTCAAAATGTTTCAGTTTTATTAGAAATACTAAAAGAAGGAGCCTGGCCAATATCTGAGAGATGGTTGTTTCAGATCCTTTTTACATAAGTTGCTTCTCCAAATTTCTTGTATTTTTCTTTGGAATTCTTAACAGGCCATGTCTAGATGATACCAAGCACCGATTTGTAACATTTTAAAATCAATTCCAAAAGTCAACATCTTATCACCAGGGCAGCTGGTGGCCTAGTGGTTAGGGTATTCACCCTGCAATCAAAAAGGTTTGAATCCCAAGACTGCTATTAACACCACTGAGGTACCCTTGAGCAAGGTACCATCACCACACACTGCTCCCCTGGCACTGTGTTCATGGCTGTCTGTTGCTTCACTTGGGTGAATGGGTTAAATGCAGAGGAAGAATTTCGTGCTGTTTACACTGTGTGCTGTGGTGTGTTCACATATGGCCTCACTTGCAATAATTTGCACTTTTGCTCTTTGCTAGTCTTGTCAGACAAGCCAACATACCACTTCTATCATGTTATATGCTCAAAGAAATTGCCAGTGGATTCTGCTTTTTTATTCCATATATTGCACTGTATTTTTTAACCATGTAACTGATGTATCTTTGCCTTCTTTAGCTGGACTGAAAGCACCTTATGTTACAGAGTAACCAGGACTATTAAATTAGGAAGTTAAGTCAAGATTTTGGTGCAAATGCCATTTTTTTGTCCAGTGTCAATTTTTTTGTCCAGTGACATCTTTATCCGGGACTTGCATTTAATGAAACATGGAAAGTGTACAACAGGAGATGAGCAATACTGTGCCCTCTAAAGAGTTTTCTTTGAACTTTTAAACGGTGCAGTTACACTGTCCATCAGCAGAGGCGGACAATATACCTAACTTCATTACATAAGTGAAAGTACAGATACCATTAGTCAAATGTTACTCCAATACAAGTGAAAGTCATACAGTCAAATTTCACTTAAGTTAAGGTACTGAAGTACTTGCTTCCAAAAATACTTAAGTATTAAAAGTGCATATTTCACTGCATTGTTGATTTATTGCCACCACACTAATGTAGCATAAGGAATAAGGTAGAATTTTACAGAATGAACATAACTTGAATTGATAAAGAAAACCAGTTTTTAAAATTAATTGTACACTACACACCTATACAAACGGTATGTGTATGTACTATATATTTGAATGAAGTTGACAACTGAACCGCTGTAAATGAAGCTGGAATGGCACACACTTAAAAAGATACGAATTTTTTATCTTTTCAGTAAACTTAAACATCGACTCTAAATATGGCCATGGATGCTGGCATAAAGAGTCACCATCTCCATCTCCATCCATTCTCCCGCTGATTGACCGTGTTTAAGAAATGCTGGCGTTGCAGTGTTACAGCATACAGACGTGACGTAACACTACTGGTGATTTCTGGTAGGCTGTCATCTGCTAAAAACCAACCACATTTTAGAAATGTGAGACAATAACACCCACTTTCAGAACTGAAGGTAACGAGTAACGAGAACCTTGATAGAAATGTAGTGAAGTGAAAATTATGGTTTTGTCTTTCAAATGTAGTGAAGTGAAAGTTATAAGTTTCCAAAAAAAAGACAACTCAAGTGAAGTACAGATACTCGAAAACTGTACTTAAGTACAGTACTCAAGTAAATGTACTTCATTACTGTAAGTCACACTGTAACATTTAAAAGCAGAAATTCTGAGTTACCGTATTATTCTGAATGACAGTAAGAAGAGGTATTAACTGCACAGAGATAAACAGTGAGAACAGTATTAATGCATGAACGTGGTTGAAATATGACATTGTTATGTGACTAAGTTTGGTTGTATGTCTTAGCTTTAAGTAGATTAAATGAAACAAATGGGAACAAATGTTTTACTGTGAAAGCCTGCAAAGATAAGAGGTGCCTAGAAAAAGGTTTTCCAAACACTCAGCATTCAACACCACCAGTATACTGATCACGGACCTGATCACCTGGAATCATCTGCACCTGTTTCTTCACTGATTCATGCCTTAAGTTTGATGTGCTTTGTTATGCTTGATTGATTCATATGTAAGTCACTATATGGCTTAACGCACAACTAGTCGGGATCAGGGACTGGACTGAAAATGAGAATCTTTGAAGGTCATTCAGGAAGCCTGGAAAACTGTTCCTTAGGACTACATTAAAAATACAAAAAAGTCTGGATATTTGGAAGCAAAATATGACTAAATAAAGGGTGGCTCAAGACATCTGCACAGTACTGTATCTTGGCAGGGCAACTGGTGTTGTGGAAGCTTGCTGATAAAAATCAAGGCCATATATCTCAGAAAATCATCTTTCAGCTGTGCCTCCAACAGTGAGAATGAGGTGGAGCTTCCCACAGATCATTTGGGCCCTCAACTAGGACAACACCTGGCACAATTTATTCATAAATAGACACATAAATACAAACCTTGGACAGCATCCACAAACACACAATATGGTCAATATGCATGGTATATTCTGTATTGATTTAGAAATATTTATTGTATTCTTAACTATCTATATTCAGTATTGCAAAGCATTGCACTGCACACACAAATACACGGATATGCACTTAATATTACGTGCGGTTTTTAAAATCATTTTATTCCATATGTAAATTATTTATTCATGCAAATTCTGTCTGTCTAGGTATTTATTTTCTGCACCCATCTACTGAGTGCTGATACGTATCGTGATCCTGACAATACCATTCCCACACTTTAGTAATCATCTGTGAATGCTACATTTAGTGTCGCTAAGATTTTCACTGTAAATTAATAGTACACAGTCATAACTGTTAAATATTCTCAAATCTTGTGTGGCTCCTTCTTACGTAGAGTAGTATCAATAAGAGTACAGATCAGTAAAATCCTGACAATACCCATCCCCAATGATAGCCTGGTATAAAAAATGTAATGTGGGCAAAAAAGTAAATGCAGCGTACTAACCATCTCTTCTGTTGAGCTTCGCAAAATATGCGGCCCGACTCTCCGAGAAATGCGAAGAACTTTGGAAGGAGGCTGCAGGCAGTCCAGATGTTAGCGATCCATCACAGCTATCTGGTTGCAAGAGGAATGGATGTTAGATGCAGAGTAGAAATCAAAAAAGGTGTTGATTACCAAGCAAAGATGAGAACCTCTTCAGGTCACAGCAAGTGCACTGTTTCAATCGCACTGTACATTCTGTTTGATCTCCCAATATCTTTGCATTAACTCATGGCCATATGTCCAGTTTTGAATTTCTGAAAGTGCTCAAGAGAGCTGCGGCATGCCAAGAGAGAGCAGGCAGAAATCAAAAGTTTGTAAATGCCCCCACTTCAGGATGATGTATTGGCTCATAGACCAGTGCTTTTGTTTTGAAAGTGGGCTTCAATCCATCTTAATGAACGATATTATGTAACTGCTGACTCAGAGGACACGAGGCTTTGAGGACTGATGAAGCAATGCGAAATCCTCCAGATGACAAACTTAGCACAGACTGTTTGAAGTAATCCGTTCTGGTCTGGGGGAAGGGAGCTCTTCTTTGATCTCCCTCATTGTTAGGGATAAAGTTATTTGGGGTTCAAACAAAAGAGCACAGACGGCATCCTGTATGGACCAAAGACAGCTTCGATCCTCATGCACCTGTCACCTCTCATTAACATGAAGGCCTTTTTTTGTCTGATCAACAGAATGGCAATCTAAAAACAGAGACTTCGAAGACAGGGCAAGAACAAACAAAGGGAACTCATGGTTCAGCCTGACTTTGGGCGCAAGTATGCCAGGCCGTGCCCATCGAGTTGGCAAGGCTATGTTGTTTTGTCATTTTTTCTGTTTCTCACAGTTCACTCATCACTTATTGCTGTGTTTTTCTCTCACTCTCAAATTATCTCCTCTACTCAGCTGCCTTTCTACACTGGCTTCATTAGAGCATGTCTTTGTTATCTGCACTGATGCTAAGGCCTCTAATTCTCACCTGTGCAAGCAGCCAAAGCAACTTCAGCAGTGCTATGATCATGTTGTGTTTTGTCTAAGACCCTCTGCTATGTCAGTGGGTGGAAGGTTGCTGAACCGCCTGTTTTAATTACCATCTTGCCATACCCTGATGCCATCTTAATGGTGATGTTATTTGGTCAAATGAAGTTTATCAGATGCACCCTTGGAGAGGCTCACAGAAAGGGCTCCATGTGTGTTAATTGTTATTGTTCTCACAATATCACTCTCTGCAATACTGGTATTACAGAAGGGTGCACTATGCAGAACCTTTAACCAATCACAGTGTTTCTGACATGGTGACAATATTAACAATAACAAAATAAACAATATTCTGTCACATATAAAGATTTTTTAAAAGTACTTTGTAATAGTAAGAATACACAAGGGTGTAATGAGATGCAATATCAGCTGCAAAAACAGCTTATTTCTTGTTTTCTAAGCCATGCATGTCTATTAAGGTTGCGCAATGTGTCATTATCACGATATTGGTCTCTGTAATATCAGTATCAGCAAAATATCCATATGAGCCTCTGACTAAGATAAGATAAACCTTTATTAGTCCCACAAGGGAGAAATTTGCTTTGTCACAGCAGAAAGTGAACAGTACAAAATTAGGAGCAGCAAAAATTAAGAAAACAATAGAACAGAATAGAGTGAAATAGAATTTAAAAAAATAAAAAACTATACCAACAGTACAGTATAAAATGTACACCATACAATCTAGAAATATAAAATATGTACATCTGTATTGTAAAATATATACATATATGTATATGTAAACTATATGTAAACTAAATGTAGACTAATAGTTATATGTATGTGCAAATGCGTATATGTATATATATATATATATATATATATATACAGAGTGGATATATAAGTAAATATAAAAACACTAGATACACACACATACAGGTACACAGTGGAGTGCCAGGCATTGACAATAATAGTAGAATCGCACCAGAGAAATTGCACGTTTTAAATTGCACATTTTGCCCAGTAGTAATAGTTCCACCCAAAAAAATTGCACGTGTTCCATCAGAAAAATTGCACACAAATAACATTGCACATACGTAAATACCATGGTGTATTCGATGTATGTGTTTGTTTGTCTGTGTGTGTGTGTGTGTGTGTGGTCATCTGTAAAGTCTTTGTTGTGGAGTCTGACAGCAGTTGGAAGGAAAGACCTGCAGAATCTCTCCGTCCCACATTGTGGGTTCCACAGCCTGCCACTGAAGGAGCTGCTCAATGCTGTCAGACTCTCCTGCATGAGGTGAGAGATGTTGTCCAACAGGGATGACAGCTTAGCTGCCATTCTCCTGTCACTCACCACCTCCACTGGGTCCAAAGGGAATCCTAGAACAGAGCTGGACCTCCGGATCAACCTGTTCAGTCTTTTTCTGTCCCCAGCAGAGATGCTGCTGCCCCAGCAGACCACAACACAGAGTCATAAAAGTTCTTCAGGAGTGGCCCCTGCACTCCAAAAGACCTGAGCCTCCGCAGCAGGTACAGCCTGCTCTCCTCTTATTTGTAGAAAACATTTGAGTAGTGAGTCCAGTCCGGTTTATTATTCAGATGAGCACTAACGTACTTGAGCTCTCCACAGTCTCAATGTCCATGCCTTGGATGTTTAGTGGTTGAAGTGGAGGATGTTTGTGCCTGCGAAAGTCTACCACCAGCTCCTTGGTTTTTCCAGTGTTGATCTGGAGGTAGTTCTGCTGGCACCAATCCACAAAGTCCTGGGTCAGTTTTCTGTACTCCTTGTCGCCCCATCAATGATGAGGCTGACTGTTGCAGAGTCATCAGAGAATTTCTGCAGGAAGCAGTTGGTGGAGTTGTGAGTGAAGTCTGCAGTGTAGATGGTGAAAAGGAACGGTGCCAGAACCGTTCCCTGTGGGGCCCCAGAACTGCAGACGACCCTGTCCAACACACAGGTAGTCCAGTATACATGTGATGAGGCGTTGGCCCACACCTGTGTGCTCCCGCTTGTCCCTCGGGATTCTGGGAAGGGTTGTGTTGAAGGCACTGAAGATATCAAAGAACACGATTCTCACAACGCTCCCAGCAGTATCCAGGTGAGAGAGGGAACAATGCAGGAGGTAGATGACCGCATCATCCACTTCAGTGCCAGGCTGGTACGTAAACTGAAGTGGGTCCAGTGAAGAGCTCACCAGGGGCCGAAGTTGATCAAGCAAAAGTCGCTCCAGGGCCTTCATCAGGTGGGACGTCAGAGCCACCAGCCTGTAGCTGTTGAGGTCCTTGGAATGTGGGGTCTTCGGCACTGGTACCACACAAGAGGTTTTCCAGAGCTGTGGTACTCTCCCCAGCTTCAGGCTCAGGTTGAAGATGAGCTCCATCACCCCACACAGTTGATCAGCGCAGTTGACCTGTCAACCCTTGAGCTGATGCCATCTGGGCCCACTGCCTTCCTGGCTTTGATCCTCCTCAGTTCCCTCCTAACCTGGATGGTTGAAAGAGACAGGCTGGAGCTGTGTGCTGGATGTGTGCTGGATGCTGTGGTTGGAGGGGAGGAGCTGTGAGTGGAGTGTATGAAGAAGGTGTGAAGTGACTGAGGTGTCTGAGGTGGAACAGAGGTGGGGGTGGGGGTGTCTGCAGCAGATGTTGAAGACTACATCCAGGATGAATCAAACCTGTTAAAGAAGTGATAGGGTTCATTTGCCCACCTCACATCCCCCACAGGCAGAGTTTTGTTCTTTTTGGCCTGAGATGGTTCTAAGGCCACCTTAAACTTCGTTAACATTGTTCTGCTGAAGCTGGTTTTCCATCTTCTGCCTATAGCTGTCTTTCCCATCCCTGATCAATCCTTTCAGCTGTCTTTGCACCCTTTCCAGCTCTTCCTTGTCTCCTGATTTGAAGGCCCTCCTCTTCTGCTTGAGGACAGCCTTGATTTCTGGAGTAATCCACGGTTTGTTGTTGGACCGCACAGTCCTGGTGGGTATGGTGTTATCCACACAGAAGTTAATGTAGTCCGTAACGTGGGTGACAAGGCTGTCTATGTCCTCCCCATGGTCATCACAAAGCATCTCCCACACAGTCGACTCAAAACAGTCATTTAGAGCCTCCTCGCTCTCCTCTGACCATCTCTGTACTGTATGTGTGACTGGTGGCTCCCCGCGTAGTAAGACTCATACACAGGATCAAGGTGCACAAAGTTGTGATCTGATCTCCCCAGGGGTGGGAGAGGTAATGAACTTTATGCCTCTTTTATGTTAGCATACAGTAAGTTCAATGTTTTATTGTCTCTAGTGGGGCATGTCACATACTGGGTGAAAGTGGGCAATTTGGAGCCCAGGGATACATGACTGAGGTCACCAGATATTATGTTCATGGCCTGGGAATGATGTGTCTGCAGTCTGCTGATTAGAGAGTGGAGAGAGTCACAGACTGCCTCCGCATTGGCTGAGGTGGGGGACATACACAGATATCGCGATATGCGAGAATTCCCTGGGGAGGTAGCATGGTCACATGCTAACGGCTACCAGCTCAGTGTCTCTGCTGCAGAGATACTCAGCCTGGAGAACAGTGTTAGCGCCGTTAGCTCATCCATCTTGGAGACATGGTCTGTATCGTCTCCTTCTCGGGCGGTGACGCTCCCTCCCAGCTCGACACCCCTGTCCCTTCCTCCTCAGCTCGCTAGGGATTTCGCGTCTGTCTGCCGGCAGCACCGCTGCGGTGCGCAACGCTAGCAGCTGATCCCGACTGTAAACAGAGGGCGCACGCGTTTGGTCTCCAAACACAGGCGACAAAAGTAAAAAATGCCATATGAAAATGGTTAAAACTAGCACGAGGCGGAAGTGCATGGTGTTATGTTTGTTACTTAGAGTAGATTGAACAGTTAAGGGAATTTAAAACAAGGAAGAAAAAAAGAAAAGCTCAGAAATTAGAAGAGCTTCCGTAACTGGCTGCCACACATTGGGGGCGCCGTAAGTACAATATTGCACATGATAAAGATATTGCACATCATGATTTAGCACACAAAAAGAAATGGCACATCTGGGTAGCAGCAGCTCCTGAACATTATGCTGCCCCCTCCTACACTGAACTATCAGCTCCACTCCCTGCTCAGCACTACGTAACACCACATCCTGCTTTGCACTACATAACCCAACCTTGTTACCTTTTTATTGCAGCTGCAAGAGGGAATGTTTACATTTACATTTATGTCTACTTGAACACTGTCCACATATTGCAATACTTGCACAATTTGCTACATTTGCACAAGACAATCGCTACACAGGTCTTATTTTACAATTTATACCTGTTTACACTGAAGGTGCCCTTTGTACATCTGCACTGTTGTTCTTCTCTCTTTGTAGTCTGTAGTCTTCAGTCTGTTGTATTATAACTCTGTTACATTGTATACAACACTGTAATGTGGCTATAATTATATATTCTTAATTATTGTAGAATTTGCATGATAGCATTTAGAATTTGTAAGTCTGTATACAACAGTATATTGTGTTCCTTGTGGTATTTTTATAATTTTATATTTATTTTATAGATGTAGCACATTCAGTGTGTTATACATATATAGGTTAATTATGATTCATTACCCCTTTTTTACCCTCATGTCTGTCTGTGTTGTGAGTGTGTTGTGTTGTATGTTGCACCTACGATCATGGAGGGCGATATTTCGTCTCACTGTACTAAATGTTTATGGCTGGGATGACAATAAAGTTTATTTGGCTTGACCAGGTTATTGCACAGAGTATTGTGTGGGTATATCACAGAGAGGAGTTACTCACCCATCCATGTATGTGTACCTTTTATTTCATTCTTTTCTAAACTGCTGCTGTCCAATAAACACATCTAATTCCACATTTTATTTTTACTCTTAATTTATTTAGCCATTTATGTTCAGCCAAAAATGTTAATGTTGGTATCCTGAAGTCAGTTAATTTGTTCACATTAATATGTTTTAGCATTAATGGCTTTTGCTTATAATGAATTTGTTTTACAGGTTTATCTTTTACGTGCTGCAGTGTGAGATGTTGACCCCGATGTTTAAAAGTTTTTGTGTGGTATCCTCTTCTCCACCAGCTCCAGTGTCTCCAGAGGAGTCTTCGGCGCAGAGGCAGTCGTCCTAAGCAGTTTAAGTGTCACTGGCTGTGATGCTGCTTCCCCACCAGCAAAGAATATTGTACCAGTAACTACAGACTGGGAGATAATATGCAACACCAGCTGTCTTGTTACGTAGCTCACCTGAACCTCACTGTCTCTATCATGTACTTTATTTGCTGTTAAATCAGTGTATTTAAACCTGGTCTTCTGTCTGAGTCCTTATTAAGTCGATGTTCCTGTGCTGTGTTGATCTTAGTTATAGTCCTCCTGAAATCCACAACCACCTACTTGGTCTTGGCCACATTTAAAAGTAGGAGTTGGTTTCAGGCAGTGGCCCCTGTGCTCTGCCTCTTTTTACCACCTGACACATCCCACAACTGCAGAATCATCTGACAACTTATGCAGATGACAGAGAAGTCAGAGTCAGAAATATACAGGGTGAGGAGGAAAGGTGGATGATTACCCTGTGGTGCTCTAGTGCCGCTAACCACTTGTTCTGCAGTTGCCGGTCCATTAGGTGGTCAGTAAACGAGGATGTTGTGGAAGGAGTTGACCGATCCTGGCGTTTTATTATATAACATTCTTGTTCACACCCTCATTGACAACAAAACCCATTCTGTATCTTGGTGTTTGTCATATGTGAACACACCACAGTACGAACAGCACGAAATTCTTTCTCTGTGTCTAACTCATTTAACCTATTCACCAGTGAAGCAGCGGGCAGCCAGGAACACAGCGCCCAGAGAGTACTGTGTGGGAATGGTACCTTACTCAAGGGAACCTCGGAGGTGCCACTACCAGTCCTGGGATTTGAATTCACAAGCTGATTCTTTTCTCCCTAACAATTAGGCCACCAGCTGCCTTCCTTGCTCTTCATGACCAGAGCAGCAGATGTAGTCTTGCTGGTTTTTATTTGTTGTTGCCCTCAGTTTTAAGCATCAAATAGTAATGATACTAAGTTATTATTTACTTGCTTATTTGATGTTTTCTTTTCTTCCTGCAGAAATGATTGATTTCCTGATCTAAGGCTTCTTCTGTTGCTACTATCAGTTTGCTAACAAACGAAGTTTAATTCAGAAAAAACATTAGGATGCTGCGGCAAGACGAATACCTCACACTCCTGAAACCCGTAGAGATTAAACGTGAGAATATTGAATCCAGCGCTCAGGAGACATCTCCTGATACTGTGTACTGTGTGCCGGAAGCATCCCATGGTCCTGTGTACTGTGTGCCGGAAGCATCCCATGGAACTGTGTACTGTGTGCCGGAAGCATCCCACGGAACTGTGTACTGTGTGCCGGAAGCATCCCACGGAACTGTATACTGTGTGCCGGAAGCATCCCATGGTACTGTGTACTGTGTGCCAGAAGCATCCCATGGTACTGTGTACTGTGTGCCAGAAGCATCCCATGGTACTGTGTACTGTGTGCCGGAAGCATCCCATGGTACTGTGTACTGTGTGCCGGAAGCATCCCATGGCACTGTGTACTGTGTGCCAGAAGCATTCCCTGGTACTGTGTACTGTGTGCCCGAAGCATCCCCTGGTACTGTGTGTTCCAGTACATCTCTCAGTCAAATGCAAAAGAGTTCCCTGAAGAAGCGAGTTCACATCTGCTCAGAGTGTGGGAAAGCGTTCAGTAAACCGAGTGTTCTCCTACTACACCAGCGCGTTCACACAGGAGAGAAACCGTATGACTGCTCAGAGTGTGGGAAGAGCTTTAGAACCAAAGCTACTCTCCAGTCACACCAGCGCACGCACACGGGAGAAAAACCTTATCGGTGCTCAGAGTGTGGGAGGAGTTTTAATCAACAAGGTAGTTTCCAAAGACACCAGCGTATTCATTCTGGAGAGAAACCATATTCCTGTTCAGAGTGTGGGAAAAGTTTTCCTCTACAACGTTATCTCCAACTACACCAGCACATCCACACAGGAGAGAAACCGTACCAGTGCTCAGAGTGTGGGAAGAGTTTTAATAGTCATAACAGTCTCAGACAACACGTGCGCACTCACACAGGAGAAAAGCCGTTCGACTGCTCAGAGTGCGGGAGAAGTTTTAGAAACAAAAGTGCCCTCCAAGTACATCAGCGCATTCACACTGGAGAGAAACCATATTACTGTCCAGAGTGTGGGCAGAGCTTCAGAAACAGAGGTACCCTGCAAACACACCAGCGCACTCACACAGGAGAGAAGCCCTAT
>JBBJLS010070074.1:1054-12291 GCA_037577275.1 Bryconaethiops microstoma
GAAGAGAAACCCCCCCCCCCCCCCCCCCCCACACACACACACACACACACACACACACACACACACACACACACAGACTTGAACATGTCTGTCTCCTTTACATTAGATAGGTACCTGAGTTATGTAGAGCTGTCAAGATAAATTGATTTGCTTTAAAATTGAACTTCAGTGCAGCAAAGTAAAATTAGTTGGTGCTTTTCATTATAATGTGTGTTTTAAATTGTAATGTTCTACTACATGATGGTGTGTTGGACACACATATTTTTAACACATTTTAAGTCTTCTTAATGCCTAGTTTTGGATGTTAAACACAAGTCTTTGAAGTCCTCTACGTGGTTTATATTTAGTTTAAAAAAATAAATACACTTGAACTCATTGGTCTGAAGCTCTCAGACACTTTGATCCTTCTCTTTCCGGCAGGTCTTGACTACGTTGTCCCCAGGAGCGGCTTCTTCTGCAAGCTCTGCAACGTGTTTTACACAGATGAGAAAAGGGCCAAATCGGAGCACTGCAGCAGTCTTGAACACTACAAAATGCTGAAGGTTGGTGCTTAATGAGGCTCTGAGTTACTGTCCTCATTTCCCTCTGGATCTGAACAGCGTTGCCTCAAGAGAGACATGGGGAGTGTTTGGAATCATCCATAACTACACTGGGCAAAAAAAAAACAAAAAAGGAAATGCTTACGGCTACATTTTTTCCTTTGGACAAACTAAGTAAATTATAATTAACTGTGTAAATCCTATTTAACTGAGTACATTTGAGTATATAAAAACTATATTTCATTTTTACTGTACATTTTAATTTTAACCTTTAAACTAAATTCAACTCATCTCATTAATAAACTGTCCCAGAACCGACAGACATCATGTGTGAGATCAGAGACCCATTTTCCTTTATTCACATTTAACTCTAAATATTATGAGAATATTAAATTGTTTTCAGTCTGTGTTTAAAATATGGTTAACCAAATGACTCATGAGTCGACTGTATCGCTACACCCTTACAGGTTTACATGAAACTCACTTTAATTCTGCTGATATAAATTATGTAATGTTGGTATTTTTATAAATAGTTGCTGGTCGTGGAGTGTAGGATTGTAAATGATCTGACCTGACGTTTACCCTTTGCTCTGATTTGCAGCGGAAGCATGGAGACGTGGAGGAGGAACAGACAGATGGACAGCCGGATGAATGAGAGACGGATGGATAGATGTTTGACACTTCCAGTGCCATGAGGATAAATTTCACTGCAGTCCCTGATATTTTTTTTTTAAGGAAAAAAAACATTCCAGCCTCTGTGTTTCCGTCTTCGTTTTGTTAAAGATGACCCGCTTTGATTTTTGAGAGAGTGAGTAAAAACAGAAGAGTGAAAGTGGAAGGACGAGTAGACGAAGTGTGGAGATGTAGTTGTTTCATGTGGTGATGTGTGAACGAAGCAGAAGTGTACAGTCACTGTAGCTTCTTATAAAATAAACTAAAGTCTGTTTGATTAAAAGTCTTTCGCTTTTTACTCGTATCCCCTTTTCCAGTTCTTTTCATTACCTGGTTGTTTACCTCGACCAGTCTGAACTCGAGGGCCCAACTTCCCGCCTTAATTTTCATCGGTGGCCCAGACTGGTACCATGGTAACAGCCTACATTGAAGTCTCCAGGAAAAGGGGTTTTTAGTTTGTAGTAACTCAACAGCACCACGCACACACATTTGCCACCGACCCAGATGTGATCGATCAGCCGGGATGTGTCTGGAAGAAAATTTTATTTTTGCACCGTGTGATTCAAAGCTAAACATAAAATGAGGGATGGCTCAAGACTGCAAACATATCGTCACAACTGCATCCAGCTCTTCATTAAGGTGTGTTTTGGGGATGTGTTTACAGAAAAGATTTGGATGACTGCTGTCTAATGGAGTTAGCGATGTTATTCTCCCAACTCCTGTTCCAAAATCTGAAAAGCATAAACACTGCTGTAATCGACACTCTGCTATTGCAATGTGACCAGTTGGATGGCAAAATGTTTGGTTGTGGCATTTAGCAGACGCTCCTATCCAGAGCGACGTACATCAGTGCTTAAGTTGTCCACATCTGTTCTTCATACCAGTAAAGCTAAACTCAAATCAACATCCGCTTTAAACCAACTGACTGCCAGCTAAGTTACCCTCCTTAACAACCCTGTCAAAAAGAAAAACGTCCGAGGTTAATACAAGTAAGTAAGGAAAAACGGGAGGGTAAGTGCCAGTTTTTTTAATATATAGGAAAAGATGTATAGGAAAAAACACTTCTTGAAGTATGTAAAAGGTAATTAATGCCATTTTGAGTGAACAAGTTCTGTAAACACTGCATCATTTCTCTTATTTTGATGTTTTGTCATTTCCTTTAAAATCCTGCTTTAAAGAACTATATTTATTTGGAAATTAGGAGAAATATTGTCAGTAGTTCTTAAAAACTAAGACAAAGCTGTTCAGTTCAATACTTGCACCTGCAAAAGATAAAACCTGAGAAACATTTTCTTATTTCTCTTATTTTTCTCCAGAGCTGTATATCCATTTATTAGGGCTGACAGGGTGACCCACATACCACCTGGTATCCAACAGCACCACCTCCTGGCCAAGTGGAAGAATGGACCCAAAAACACTTGATCAATATTAATTAGAGTAATTTTATTGACCTTTCACAAACAATTTTCAGTAAACTAATAAAAACAGATCACACTCAGTCCTGTACACTGATTGGAAGCAATGCATTGAGGAATGCTGTTCTAAAGCTTGGCGTGAAGATGTGTTGCCGTATTGCTGTGCCACAGTGTCGCAGTGTTTCAGAGAAAGGCCTCGTCACTTTGCGTGAACCATGCTGGGGAAAAACGCTTGAATCTATTTCAGCACCTTTATCATAAACTCTTACATCAGCAGCCTTCACTGAACACGAGGAAAGATGATTCAAAAACATCCAAAAAACATCAAGCGGACAAAGTCACGTCCATCAACACCATCACATGTGTTAACACCGGGTGTCCAGCTAGTGCTAACATTTCTGTGAAACATGAGGAAAAGCAAGCAAAACATCTTTTATGAATAATACAGGTGTTTCATGCAGCTGTATGCAAAAGATTGGACATTTCAGATCAAATTACATGTCTGAGGCACATCTTTCTCCAAAGTGAACAAACTTCTGCACATTTTAGTACAAAATTACTGTTTACGTGCTGAATTGAACATATTAGAAGGAATTCAAATATAAAATGTGGCCTGTGCATAAGTTATGGCACATTTTATACTTTTTTTTTTTTCTTCAATTTTCCAATGTGTTAAACTCAGTAAACAGAAATTAAATAAACAAATTGAGTGCAAAAATGTTTAAGAGGACGTGTAATTTGACTAACAGCATTCAAACTTTCATATACGACTGCATGCACATATATGTGTGTGTGTATATGTGTGTATATGTGTGTATTTTTATGTACAAACAGAAACACAATCATGGATTTAGCTTCACATTCTGCAGGTGAACTGGCTGAAATGGCACATTAATATTACAGATATTCGACTAATGTTGCTGCTTTTTGGAGAAAAAAAAATCAGTTAATTTAAGTGTGTTTGTGGCAACATAATGCATAAAAAATGCAAGAATGTTATGACTGATGCATTCACACCACATATAATCGATCAGTCGAAAGGGTCCCAACTGCGTCGCCTTTGTCTCCTCTCACCCCTCGAAAAGGAATTATGACATCATTTACGACTGTGACATCAAATCAGTCTGTTCTGGAATGTTGCAAAGATTCAGTCTGAGGCGATTCTGTGTTCCGAATCAGTCGGACTGGTTTCACATCGGGAACCGAATAATGCAGTGCTCACCAACTCTGGTCCTGGAGATCTACAGCCTGTAACACCTGCTCTGTATAATAAGCCTCTTCTGAGGTCCGCTATTGGCTGGAGCGTTAAATAAGGGGGCTACAGGTTAGATACAGATTGGAGCATAACATGGCAGGAGAGCAGATCCCCAGGAGGAGGGCCGGAAACCACTGGCAAAAAGTGTGGACTGGACAGCAGAAGTGGAAAAATGTCTCTGACGCCCCTTAGTGGCTCAAAATGTCTCTGACGCCCTTAAGTGGCTGCCTGCAGGACAGTCTTTAACTCCACCCACTTCCAGTTTGATTTGTTTACTTATTTCCATTTGTTTACTCATTTGCTTTGCCTTTTTTACAAGCTCCTCCCCAGTATTTTTATTTTTTCTGGTGATAAATATCCTTGCAGTATTTCTGCTACTTTTGAATCACATCCACTGTTTGCACTTTTTTGTAAGTTTATCAGGATAAGAGCAGCCACTAAATGACATGGGGTAAATGCAACCTTGAAAAGAGCATGGACAGCTGATTGACAGCTACATGAGAGCTGACAGAGACATTATGTCCACTTGTCCACGCAGTACAGGGTAAAGGTGGCTATGACTTGGGTACAGATCGGATACCGCTCGGATATGGCCCCGGTACAGATTGGGTACCGCTCGGATATGGCCTGGGTATGGCTTGGGTATGGTTGCATTATTTGTAAAGGAACAACGTTTGTCCGCAGTGCGGGCCAGTTCCTTGTGCCAGTTGTGTGGCTATGTGACTCACACTGGGTGTTTTGTCCCTCAGTTGACGGCCCCAAGTCTTTCAGAGGCAGAAAAGTGCCTCCGCCTCCTCTCTACAAAGCACCTTGATTGTTTTCGCTTGCCTGCTGAGCTGCGACCCGATTATAAACAAGTGTGACGCTACAATTTTTTACTGTTCAGGAAAGCGTAGTTACATTGACTGTTTGGCTGTAAATGCTGTTGCTGGCGGAAAACTGTTAATACTTAGAAGATATTTAGCTCTACAGTTTAAGGCAAATCTCAGCGCTGACACTGTTGGTGTAGCAACCATTTCTTTTCATATCAGCACAAAAACAGCTTCAGGCGTTGCTTTGTCTGTACAAGAAAACACATTCAGCCAACATGAAAATGGACCTAATTTAAAAACTCAACCAGGACTGAGTTTAAAAGTAGACTTTCTCTGTGTCCACATAAAGCTAATCAGTCTGGAGCAGTAGTTCCCGAACCAGTACCCTCTGTCCTGACCCAACAAACCTGATCAAACATCCCTGATCCAACACAACCAATCCAACATTTCTGGTCAAACATACCTGACCCACCTGACCCAACAAACCTGATCCAACACACCTAACCCCACACATGATCCAAGGCCCTTGGCCAAACTAACCTGATCCAACACCCCTGACCCAACTGACCTGTCCTAACACACCTGACCCCACACGTGATCCAAGGCCCCTGACCCAACAGTGTCACCCCACTGCTGATGGACACACTAACTCTTGCTTACAGAGTGACATCTGGGTCTGCACCCAGCTACCCTAATCCTAACAATCAGGCTTATGTTCCACCTCGCTCCCTCCGCTCCTTCAAGGAACATCGTCTGGCTCTGCCATCCCTACACACAAGGCAAACCCAGTCCAGACTCAATGAGCAATGAGCTGCCTAAACTGACCAGAGCAACAGAATCCCTCCCTTTTTTTCAAAAACCTCCTGAAGACTCATCTGTTCACAGAGCACCTTCTCTCCTAATCTTTTTGCACTACTCCTACATAAAGATTTTGGCACTTAATGCTCTCCTCTGGTTCTCACACTGACCTGAAACTGGAGTGTTTCCTCTAATTGTAAGTCACTTTGGATAATAGCTTCTGCAAAATGAATGTAATGTAATGTAACACACTTTATCCAACACACCTGACCGAACACCCCTGACCCAACACACCTGACCCAACACACCTGACCCAACACACCTGACCCAACATGCCTGATCCAACTAACCAGTTCATTGCCTATTTTTTCTCGGGTTTACCTGGGTGTACAAACACTAAAATGTGCAGGACAGGGGCTACTCCAGACTGGTTTGGGAACTACTGGTCTGCTGGACAAAATATAGAGTCCAAACTCAATTCCACGATGTTGGGACAAGCCAGCTGAAAATGTCAGGGTTTTTTTTACCAAATATCAACAGTACAAAAACAGCCAAAGAAGAACACTGATCCGAGCTTTGAAGCATGTCTTCAGAAGCCAGTTAAAGCACTAATCTGTATGCTGTACTCTATAGACTGGAATAGTAGTGTTTTTGACATATAGAATGATAAAATGGTTCCTTTGTCTTTTATGGTTTCTGGTTAGAATGAGAAGTGACACATACACAGGATACTCCACACATTATTATATTAGCCATTGGTCACAAGAATCTGTTTCAATTTTTGTCTTAAAGGAACAGTTCAGCACAAAAAATCAAATGTCTCTTAGTTTCAGAACTGGAGCTACAAGGCTAATGTTGCTAATACTAGAAGTCAATAGTCACACACATCTTTTCATCCCCAAAACTTCTCTGGACCTTAAACCACATCCAGCTCCTCATTAAGGTGGTACAGACTTGTGGACGTGGTTCAGGACACAGTATGACTTACGGTGAGCTGTAAAAATGAAATAAACTTCATCATGGAGCGAAATGCTATGATCCTTTTTACACAACAAGGTCTGTTTTCATAAACCACCTCAGAAAAAGGAGCATCGATAGAGAGTCAGTTTCTGTGACATCATAAACCACGTCAACAAGTCTGATCCACATTAATGAAGAACTGGATGTGGTTTTGAGGGTCCAGATAAGTTTTGGGGATGAAAAGAATTGGGTGACTACTGACTTCTAGGTATAGCAACAATCGCTTTCTAAACTCATAGCTTCTAAACTTAGGAAGCAAAATCTGGACTCGTTCTGAACACGTCTGGTGTCGGTGGGAAATTTGTAACCAAACTATTCCTTTATGCCATGGCCACTGCTGTCCTTCTGACAGAAACCACACGAGACAGTCACTTGTAGTCATACATTTGAAGATCATGACTAAACTGTGTTGTGTTTCTAACCCTTATTTTGTGACAGAACATTTAAAAAACCAACAACGTCATATCCCAAGTGAGAATGAGAGTAAAATACAGCATGTGGAGTTTGATTGGTTGCCTCGGAAACACTATTCACTGTCTCCAAACACATGCAATACAGGTACAGAACTGTGCAACAATCTTAGGCACCTATGCAAATTGTTTGAAGACATTTACATCAGCAGTGTGTTTCTTTCTGTCAGCAAAAACACAAGTGAACATTACAATAAAGGCAAACAAAAAAGAAAAAAGTAAAAAGTATGAGGAAAGAGGTCAGGAAATGGTTAAGCAAAATCTTTTCCATACATAAAAACGTTATTTGTAGTTATTGTAATACAGTCAACTCCCGCAAAGTCGCAGATTTTTTCTTAGAACATAACTAATAATTGTTCGCAGAAACCCCCGCAAAATCGCGGAAACCACAAATATCCTCCACTTTTTTTTTCCTTTTTTCTTGGTAATACCTAATTGGTCATGCATTTTGTGCTAAATTATTAAGAAAAATATAATTTACTAATTTTGTAACAAATATTAACGTAAATTCAGCTAAATTTCCATACAAAATATAACTGTACTATACATTTTTTAGTACTGCGGAGAGAACACAAAGGAAGAGGCGGGAGGTTTTAAAGTAGCCAATCCGAGAGCGTTATTCATATCTCCCTGCTGCTGATTGGCTGCTGCCCTCTGCCCTCTGCCCTCCAGCATTCCCGGATCATAACAGTTTCCCGCATGCAGCTTTTTAAGGGTAATGTATTATGGTTTAAAATGAAATTTAAATGAAGTGTTTTTGGGAGCATATTTAGGGTTCAGACTATAAAAATAGGCATTTATAGACATTTTTTTTAACCATATCACAAATTCGCCGTTTTTCACAATTCGCGGGTGCTCCTGGAACGTAACCCCTGCGAATTTCGTGGGTCGACTGTATTAGTGTTTTAACACTAACTTAACACTACTGCCCAGTAGTAAACAGCTTTTAAGTATAAATTTCTCACGGGCCTAAGACTTTTGCACAGTATTGTACACATGGCCGACTCTGCGGGAAAGCTCTTTGGAGCAAGTGTTTCTCTGAGAACAGACATCGCTTGAGAGAGCTGATCTACAATTAGCTCAGATGTCATTTTTTAATCATAATCATTGGGATTTGAAACTGATTCCAGACCAGCGTTCTTATGTACAACACATGCAACCCCATGGATACATGACTACACTAAAGGGTTCCCAGATGGGTCTGATTTGTCCTTCAGGTTCGTTCCTCTGAGCCTCCTGAGGGTGCTACAGCGCACCGCCCCCTCCAAACCCCCAAACCAACAAATCCCCCCCACCCCCGCAACACCACCCGCCCCCCCCAAACCCGCCCCCCACCCGCGGCTGGGATAGCAACTGCTAATCTCAAAATATCTAAATAATAAAAATGATTACATTAGTGTTAACTAATAACAAAATTACACACCTTATAATTATATATATTAATTTTGAAACATTCTCCGCTGCCACCAGTAACATTATCATCTGATTTTCCCAGCTCACATTTTATTCAGCATTATCCAAATCATTCAGTTAAATGGCCAAAAATATTAATCTACATTGACTGGGTACATTATGTAAACGCTCCTTAAAACTTTTAGCACCCTCGACTTCCCACATTGCTGATCACAAGGAAAAAAAAGAGGGTAAGAACTGAAAAAAGTGGAGGAGAAAAAAGAATCCTGCTGTTGAGGATTTTGTGGGGAGGGGGTTTTGGTCTAGATTATACCAGTTTTAGGGTGGGCTTTGGTCTCCGTTGCGCCGTGGGGATTCGTACCGCATGATCTGGCGGGGGGTGCCATAACCAGTCATGCCTGACTGAGACGCACCGCGATTGCTGCCCATCTGCAGGCCAATCAGAACGCGGCCCTGACGAAGCTGCTCCTCAGAAAACTCCCTCCTGTGGCTTTTGGCTTTCCTGTACATACACACACACACATGCGTTACACAGGTTTCAAAAGTCACCTTCATTTACAGTGGAAACGTCATACACCACTGATTTAAATATTATACATTAATGGAAACAATTTCCAAGATTTTTTAAAAAATAATTCATATCTTCTGGTTTTTTTTTTTATATTACAAGTTTTTTTTCTTCCCAAGTAACAAGATGCTAAATTAAGAATAATAAGCAACATCTGTCTATCTATCTATCTATCTATCTATCTATCTATCTATCTATCTATCTATCTATCTGTCATTTTGAATACTATACTGCATTATAGATTTACATATATGTTCTATTTACATTATATATATATATTTAATAACAAATTATATTAAAACCTTTCTAGTTATTGTTTAGAACATGAGGTTGCATATCATTTATTCCAAGCATCTGAATATGATTCAAAAATTATTTTGTAAAATGTAAACAGCAGGGTTGTTCCATCATGATACAGCTACAGTTTAGGTTAAATATTTAAGATCCTGATGATGAATGTTTTAAAAATTCATAAATAAAAAACTACTTATAGGACAATTTAGAAACTTGGCACAGTTGCACAAACGTAGCGATCATTTTTGTTGAAAGTCAGTAATCTGACAATTACTGAGCACTGAAATGGAAGAGTAAATGCCCTCACCCCCAAATATCATACACATCAGACCTTAAGGCACTCGGGGAAAACAGAGGGCTACATTCTAATCACCTGCGAAACCAGTCCTTGTTGCCATGGTAATGTCCATCGTCCTTGGTGACGGCTTCACTACCAAGAGCCATGAGGGTCCGCTGGACTGCAGCCAAGTCCTTTCCTATAGAAACACACCACAGTTGATTACACACACTTTCACCTCACACACTCAAGTGTGAACACAGCCGTTAATGGAACCACAGCAGGCGCAGTATTTTGTTTTCCATGCATCTGTTTCAGCCTTGTGGTAAACAAAAACCTGTAAAAATACATGGAATTATCACTGACGGGCTTTAATTTTGCATATTAATGACGTAAACAGACTTAAAACAGTATGCGGCTCTACGTTTACACAGTTGACACGTTAACATGTTAACACATTCTTATTGTGTTAACGCATTATTTACTTAATGCCGACAAATATTTTATAGTGCGTTAACGCAGTTTTTTTTTTTATTACTATCGTAATGACCCGACGCAGCTTCTTTTTATTAAAGTTTCTCCTGGGACAACTGAATTGCTGTATGGCCACAACTTACGCCGCTAATCCCTGAACCAGCTCTGACCCGCCCAGCTCTCTCTCGCTCTCATGCGCTCCTCAACCACGCTCACACACACACACACACACACACACACACACACACACACACTCCCACAAACACCCCTCTAAAACTCCCCATACCCCATCCAACCCCAATCTCAACCCTGCTAATAAAAGTGCAATTAACAGAACAGCAAACAATTCAACATTCATAACGAATAACTTAAATAACAAAACCCCCAATAATAAGATCGCAATATTATTTTGAATTTTTTTTTTTTGCTCAACCACTTCACCTCACTCTGACAGGGACACTTGCAAGAGCACGCAGCGTCAACGTCTCGGCTGTCGTCCGGGAAAGAAAAAGTTATAATGGTTATAATGGTCTACGTCTCAGTTGTTGTCCGGGAGGGAAAAAGTGGGGGGGGGGACGTCACCCCATGCTATAACAGATATGCCCCCCATGCTCTGGACTCTGAAGGTACCTTGTTTTTCTATAACAGACTAGATAAAACGTGAATGCCCTGCAGTGGCAAGTAGCTTTGTTCTTTTTTTGGGCCCACCACCACCCCCCCCTTCGAAGGACAACTTTATTTTTATTTTGAACAGCAGTGCAGACCTTTAATTTGTTGGAGTTGCTCCGAATTCACCCACACTAATACGTGACATTACAATACAACAAAACAAAACAAAACAGATTCTTCAGGTTCTTCAAAAGACAACCCACAAAAGACAGACAGACGTATGTGGACAAACTTAGCCCAACAGACACAAACAAACAGAGGAGACAAGACAACACAAAAGACACAGACAGAGATACAAAGCATGAGTTTATCAAGGGGACGTTCATATAAGTAGTTTAGCAGTAGGTGGAGTTCGAATTAATGACACAAGGTGGAAAATAACATTAGTGTTGCAAAAAAAAGGGCTTAAATATTTGCCATTTGTGTGTGTGTGTGTGTGTGTAGGTGTGTGTGTGTGTGTGTGTGTGTGAGGAAGGAGGGAGGGGCTGCATGGGTGTGCATCTATATGTACATAATGTGGCTAGTTAACAGGTAACTCAAGTGTGACAATGAAAGGATTCC
>JBBJLS010070075.1:0-12290 GCA_037577275.1 Bryconaethiops microstoma
TATATACACACACACACACAAACACACACACACACACACACACATATATATATATATATATATATGTGGGCTGGGCACGTTAACGCATTATTTACTTAATGCTGACAATTATTTTATTTCACATTAACGCAGGTTTTTAAAGGTTTTTTGGGCTCGAGAGTTTTTGCGGAGGTCAGCCATCCCATTACTTTTCTCCATTTTATATGACACTGCATTCAGAGACTTTCATATGGAGTTGCTCCCTTTTGCAGCTGCTATAATGCTCTGGACACTGAGTGGAACTTGTCTTTCTAAAACAAACTAGATGAAACGTGAATGCCCTGCAGTGGCAAGTAGCTTTGTTTTTATACTTGATTTTATTACATTACTGTTTAAACACTGTTTAAGATTTAGAAATATTGCTGTGTAACTGTGTTAAAATTTATTCAGAATCTGCTAATCAAAATCAATTCATCCCGGCTGACAAAAAACGTCTGTAAAAGTCACTTCCCTCCATGACCTTTTGGTTTAGTATTTCGGGTTTATCCAGCTACACACCCTGATGACTCAGACTTATGTGGGAAAAAAAGCAGTGTAATTTAACCCCTGTTAGTATTATAGTTCTAGCTTTCCTTTTCTTTGTTTTCTAGAAGCAGGTCCATGCCTTTTCAGAACGCAGAGGCCCTTCCCATAAACCACTAGCTCCTGTTTCTGCAGGTTAATAAGAATGGTCAAGCACACGCAACATTATTTCACAACCAAGAGGCATGGAGGGGGTTAAAAAACAACAAAAATGAAGACGGCCACTGTTGAGCCACACATAAATAATGAGTACAGGACTAAGCAACACAAAAATCCCCAGTCAGACCAATCAATCAATAAAAGACACAACTAAAGTAGGGTTTTACAGACTACACAATTACAGTAAACCCCTGAAATTCACGGAGGTCACATTCCAAGAGAACCCGCGAATTGTCAAAAAATGCAAATTTGTGATGAGAGTAAAAAAAAAAAAAAAAAGCCTAAAAATGCCTACTTTTATTGTGTAAACACCAAATATGCCCCAAAATATGCTCCCAAAACACTTTAATTTAATTGTAAAGGTAAACCCTTATACGTACTGTACAGTTTACACTGAACTGCTGTCTCCCACAGTGCTAGAATGTAAACACTTACGTTACCCCTGTATAGACTGGACTGGAATTCATGCAGCGCGTTTTCTTTGGTATGCGCTGTTGCTTTCTTTGGTATAAGCAGAGTAAGTACAGTAATAATTTAATTTAATTTAAAGTAATGTTAATACAGGGCTTTCAGAAGAACAAAACGAAAAACACTCGAAATAGCTCCATGTGGGAAGCTGTTCTGATGCGGGAATTCTGGACTGTATCTGCAAAGATGCGTCACAGGACAGCAGCCAAGGAGAAATGAATAATGCTCTCGGATTGGCTACATTCAAACCTCCTCTCCACATGGGGAACTAATGGCACTCAAGCGTTCCAATCAGATACAGAGAAAACTCTGACAGAAGCTCTGCTTACCTAGGGAGGAGCGATGAGATGGCAGTCAAAATATTTTAAAATCTTTGCTTAGCCATGTGTTTTTGCTGGTTTGGGTGGTTTACTGAACACATGGCCAAGGTCATGAGATTCTGGACCAAAACTGTTTTTTTTTTTTTAATGAAACTGGTTGATTCATGGACACACATTTCATACACAAACACCCATCCACAACCAGTTTCAATACTAGTAAACTGGGAAGTTTTTGCTACCTACAGAGAATCTAAAATATGAATTACTGCTCTTTAAAAACTCCAATTCTACTTTTTGGATTGATGATACGCATTGCTTGCCATTTGCGTCACTCTCATCTGAGAAGAATCACCCTTCCGACGACAAAAAAAGCCGGAACTACGCCTACCCCTTGCCTGGACTCTCCTGTAGATCCTTCCAGTTTCACTGTGGAAAAGTGTACGAGTCTGGCCAGTGGTTAGCATGTGGGAGTTCAAATGACTCAGTCTTAACCCTTCACATAAACAAAAATACAACGTGGCTCGTGTGTGCCTGTGCGTGCTTTCTGGCATGTGTGGTTGCTGTGTGACGGCACTGCTTTGTTTCTTGTCTTCGATGCAATTTGGTATAACTTCTCGACAGCCATTCTCCACAGTAATGGATGTTTATGTTTATCGGTGACCAAGCAAACTTCTACAGTTCACCCAAGCATCATCACGAGGAGGTGTGTGAATAAGTGCTCTACTGAAAGGAAATCCTAACAGAAAAGGATGTGTGACTGAAGCAGTGGAAGCACTACAAGGACAAAAGTATTGGGACGCCTGATCATTACACAAACAGGAACTTTAATGATACTGCATTCAGATACAGAGACTTTCATATGGAGTTGGTCCACCTTTACAGCTGCTATAATGCTCTGGACTCGGAGGGGAACTTGTTTTTCTATAAGAAACCAGATAAAACCTGAACGCCCTTGCAGGGGCAAATAGCTTTGTTTTTATATTTGATTTGATTACATTAATGTTTAAGTTGAGATTTAGAAATATTTGAACTGCAGCTGTGCAACTGTGTTAAAGTTTATTCAGAATCTGCTAATCAAAATCAATTGATTCAGGCTGACAAAAAAATGTAAAACTAGCCTGTAAAGGACACTTCCCTCCATGACCATTTCGGTTAGTATTTCGGGTTTATGCAGCTACACACCCTGGTGACTATAGTTCTAGCACACATCGTCTTGCTCTTTCACACGCAATGTCCAACTAGGTTTTAAGATGCTAAAACCATGGCGACATGAAACAGAAAAGCAATACAAAAAGATACAACGCTATCAACGTACAAAGGAAAACAACTTCAATTCTTAATAGGAATATTGTGATATACAGTATTTTTAATGGTCATATATTGGGAGAAGGATGGATGGAGCTGCAGGGAAGAGGAAGGCCTGGTATGAGATTTATGAATGTGGTGAGGAAGATGCAGAGGACAGAAGGAAATGGAGATGGCTGATCCCCTGTGGCGACCCCTAATAGGGAGCAGCCGAAAATATAAGAAGAGTGTTTTTAACGGTCAAAACAGCATTCCTACTGTTTTTTAAGTAAGTACACCCCACTACCGCTATGGAGTGAAATTACATGAACAAAACACTTTTCAACCAATCAGATTTTAACCAGTCAGAACTGTCAGAATCCATCAGTTACTCACAGTTGCTTTTATACATGCATGTCTTTTCTGAACATCTTAAGACAGTTTGTAATAAAAAAACATTATCAAAGATACTCCTTTGTTTGTTTCTATAGTTTTATTGAAGTCTGACAGCAGAAGTGTTACTGATTCTACTGGTGGCCAGAGCAAGGCAGGTGACACGTGTCAGACTTTTCTGTAGGTGGTTCCCTGCTCACTTGATTCTACAGAGCAGTTTAAGTTGGTGTGTTGTTTAAGTGGTTTATTAGTTTAAGCTGGTTAGTTGAATAGAACAGCCATATTGGGTTCTTACTGATATCTGTCGAGATTCAAAGACATCAGTATGAAATAAATGCAATATGACTCACGTATGCATGTGCGTGTGTTGTGCCATCTGGATGACATGCTAGCTTTGATATTTTTTTAAATCTAACTTGGTAGTACTCATTCTTAACAGTAACATGAGGATGTTTGTGTTTACCAGGACCATGCAGGCCTCTATAGAGGGCAACAGCATCATTATCCATGTATGAGTAAGAGTCAAAAAGGAAGAAAAACTCTTAACTGAAGAGTAGACATGCTTTTGTGTACAACCAAAGCAGATGTTCAATCTACATGTGCTATGTAGAAATTGCACAACTTTCCAGCTCTGTGGGAATGTTTTCAAAAACACTTGCCAAGGGGTCAGGATAAGGGTGGGCAAAATGGCAAAATAAATAAATAATAACCACTTCAAGAAATTTTCACAAACCACAATGTCAGGATATGTATATGACAGCTGATAAGCTGCAATGGACAATAAAGGTTTGAAAAAAATACTATTAGGAACTAGAAGCAAAATGTTTTATAATTACTGACAATATCACCATATCTCAGAAAAACTTACTGACTGAATTTATCATAATACATATTGTAATATTATCCAGTTCTAGCTTAGGAGCACTCTCTACTGAACAAAAGAAAACCCAAAAACCCCCCCCAAAAAACCCTGAAATACATTCAAAAACATTCACTTCCTATGAACATGTTTATTCGGATAATTAAACAAAGTGGTTCTGACTGCACATTGAGAGTTTAGGCAAAAAAGGGTCTGGCAACCAACCTCGAAGTGAAGAGCAACAGCCCTGCTTTGCATTATTAAAAGCCTTTTCATTATTTTCCTGCACTCGACAATCATATTTCTCCCTTTTACCCCAGAGGATGTGCCCAGAAAAATGATTGGACAATCCAGCCTGTTCTGAATCCTTCTTGAAAGATGAGAACATGCAGCAACAAAAGGAGCTGCAGTGAAACTGGGGCTTGCAGGAAACTTGACAAAACTCACCACTCAGATTTCACACAGGGGTGCATCAATAGACCTGGCCCTTTTAACAAGCTGTGATCTAAAGCTCAGCACAATGGCATGTGTGAATAATTATCATGCTTCTTTCATGTGTCTGGAGAAAGTTTTACATCCAAGGCTAAGAAACACCCAAGGCTAAGAATACGCATGCATACATAGAACTAAGGTTTATCAGCTGTACTATTTTACACTCTTCAAAACAAGATGCCTTCATTCCCTAAAACCAGAGGTCATTTACACTATATGGTCAAAAGTATGTGGACCCTTCATGGATTGGGTTTCCAATGCCAAACAGCTGGAATGGGATGTCCAATAAGCTCATGCAGGCGTAATGATCAGGTGTCCATACACTATTGCCACATTGTGTACATCAGACCTAAAGGCACAGTAAAAAACACAGACTTTTAGGGATAAAGAGAGATTGTGAAATGATCATGTGGTCTCTGTAATAATGCTCACACTCATTTCAACCACTCTCCGAACAGAAATTGTGAGTCGACCCCCTCATCGTCTTCCACAATCTCTCTATAATCTTGATCTTTTATCTTTATGCACTCTCTACACATTCTATTTTCTCCAATGAGTTAAACACTTACTTCATATATGAACATGTCTCCTTACTCTCACACAAGCTTGAAGGTAAAGCATGAGCAAAATCTGTCATTTATACAATTTTCTTCTTACCCTAAACATACTTGATCAATTAAAACATGCCTGGGTTCTAGGGGTGTAATGGTACAGAAAGGTCATGGTTCGGTTCACACTATAGTTCTGACATCACGGTTCATTACGGTTCACGATTCAGCGAAGTTAAGCAACAAAAAGTTCTAAAGAATGAGGCTTGGTTTGTTTTCGTCTATTATAAGTAAACAGCACTGTATTAACCATAGCCCTACTGGGTTCCAAAGTCTCCTTTTGCGGTTTGTTCTGGAGCTAAGCGGTTAATTAAACTAAGTTATGTGACTTCAACTAGCAATGATCAAATGTAAGTAATCTCTAATTGACTCACTTCTGTGGTTTCTGACACTGTATGACATACTGCTACCTGGTAAAAATAGAAAGTACAGACAAATGTCAGGCTGCCATTATGTGGGATGATATATGCACACACATTTGCTCAGTGCAAAAAGGTGGGGTCTAAGTATGGGATTACTTGTAGCTACACTAGCTTTTTAGCTAACATCGACAACCAATTTTGGCTGCAATCAGGAAAAATTGTGCAATTTAGATTTTCAGTAAAACTGCTGCTTTAAGCGTCAGTCTGCACAGGAGGCTAAGCTGAAAGACTCATCATGGGGCTATACTGATAAAGACCAGGGGTCTGGAAGTGATTGTATGCAAGAACTGGAAGAGAGGAGCCTTGGGGGTCAACGCTGAGGGATCTCACTCAGATTCTGATCAGGGAACCATTGGGGGGGAAATTGGGCATTCCAGTGAAGTTCAAAAGAAAGAAAGAAAGAAAGAAAGAAAGAAAGAAAGAGAGAGAGAGAGAGAGAGAGAGAGAGAGAGAGAGAGAGAGAGAGAACAATAAAAGCCCTGCAGAAGTGGAGAGAAGAGGCTTTGCACGCGCATTTCTGTGGCCTTCCTAAAATTTGTAAATGTGACGGATAAGGCAAAAATGATTATGTAAGGACAGAATAAAATAATAAGTGGCAAGAACAAGCAGACAATAATGATTGTTTTTTGTTCAGAAGTATGGATGCTTTTATGAAGAGCACAGCAGGTCAGAGCATCACCCAGCAGCACTGAGGGACGCTTTGGAAGAGGTCTTCTTCCTGCTTCTTTGTTTAGCTCTACTCATGTGGGAAAAAACACTTCTTTGATTCAGCTTCCTCCCAACCCACACATTCAGTCGTTATTCAGTCCCAAACTGCACACCACTCGTTCATCACTCCTCTTCTTACAGTAGATGACTAGACTACACTGTTCACTACACGCCTGCTGTGAATAAATTTCCTTCATGTCATTAAAAGGCGCTGTATCCTATATTTTTATTTTCACTGTAATTCTGAACGATACTATTTAATCACAGTAGACACAGGCTCCAATTTACTAATGGATTGTGGGTGTAAATACTGTGCTAAATTTATAGCACCCACCAAATAAAATGTGCAAGGTGGTCTACTAACATGAAGAGGACTGTGCCTTCCAACTGAGTAAAGCAGAACACACTGTCTGTTCTGTACGTTTGCATTAGGAATTGGCAGTTTCTTCCAAAGAAGGCATAATACAACATGAAGTTAATGCAACACTCCTCGTTTTTCTTTCTTTCAAGTTTTGTTCAGAATATAAGAATACTGAATCATGAACCAGGTATCATGAAACAAATTGAATGGCAAACAATAAATATAGACTCAACTCAACTAGTATTGTAATGATGCGTTTACACAGTGCTTATCAGAAAAAAATTAATGTAGGAGTCCTTGAAAAAAGCACTGGCAGAAAGAAAGAACTGAGTAATCATAACACCCCAAATAAGTATTTCGCATTGTACCAGTATATACAATAACTTTGCAAGATCACCAGATTCACTACACTGTAAAAACACAGATTAATTTAAAAAGCACCGACCAAAGAGAGGCACTTCACATGCCGATCCTTCCCAAACAAGAAACAATCACAAATCATCACTCATCATGTCAGCCAGCAGCAAGGGTCCTGGACCCCACTTCTTCATGACCATGTTTATCCATTGTTGTAGAATAGTTCAGAGCATCTATTAGGCTAATGCTAATAAAAACCTTTCCAGGAACCCAGAAAAATACACACCACCAACTCACTAGCTAGAAATGCGAGGCCCATTCTGGTAAAACAATCAAATACTTGACTTAGTAGGAATGCTACAGTAAATGTGGCAGTGGTTTAATCCAATCAACTGAATTACCCCTATTTCCTCATGCATGTGTGACAAGTTCAGGCGAACAAACCGCTATTACGTGAATTCACCCTTGACAAATGGGCCACAGTTAAACCCAAGTGTGTCTTTAAAATGAAAAAACTTTCATTAACACACCCTAGAGCAGCTTGCTGCTCCTGGACATGTGCTACCCTGGAGAACCTAACTCCAGCAGTTTTGCCTCTAATGCTCAGATATACAAACATTATACTTGGACCAGCACTACTTTGAAGATCAGTGGATCTCCTGGAGCAGAGTGTTCTAGAGCCAGACCAATCAACAAATTTACCAATATCAGACATTATTTACCTTTTAATATCAGCACTGGCACTGCGCAATGGCTACAGGGTAGAACACATCAAACAAAAAAAACACAAATGTACAGTTGGCTTGCCATAAACTCTAGTTTAGCCATTCCCAAACTTAAGAACGGCAAATCCCAGTTTGAAATCTGAAACTCTCCTGCAGCCCACCCAGACCTTAACTCACAATCCGATCAACACATGATCATTCTGTCAAGTAAGACTCTCATCATTGATGGCAAAAAGACCAAAGATAGGTCAGACGAATGAAGACGTCCCCTGACCTTGTTTTATTACTCCTCTTAACTTTTTCAAAAAAGTGAACTAATAAATCAAATATTTTATGATCATTTCAAAACACAGAAAAATGAAAAAATGAAATGAACCTTCAGACCAACACTTTGGGAAACACCGATCTAGTTCATTTAAGTTTACAAGCTTTTTATCTGGTTATTTAAAGACAGCAGTAAACATTAGAATGTTGGTGTTTCTAAGTTTATATGTTTGGTCAGTGTGGTACAGTCTTAAAGGAATAACTGGACAAAAAGTCAAATTAATTTTTCTCTTAACCGACATGCACAGGGTCCGCTACATGTCGGGGGCCAACTCTTGTTTCTTCAGTTTAGCATTGAAACTAAAGGGCTAATGTTCATTATCAATTAACATTAAAACACACATGAAAAAGTAGCAATCATCAATCTGCCATATATAAATACAGCACACATTTACCAAGTTTTCTAAATATAGATGCATTCATACTCTAATGTATTATATAGGAAAATGTAACACACCTGTTTCAGTCCGCTGAGCCTTCAGTAGAATGAGACAGAATGATCAGCAAAGCAAATGAATCTATTAAACTAAACTGTTTCTCCAGACATTTATTCAAGATATTTTTGTTCTGTTTTTATTGTTCCTTGAAAAAAAATGCTATTTATTTTTACAAAGGAAGCACTGTTGCACAACATTGATTCATTCTCCCAGTGACGCTGGGTCATGTTCTTGTTCTATTTGACCCAACCCATTCATTCTTTAACAGCTTCCACACAAAATCTATTTAGAATTGTCAAACCCGTCTAAGCCATTCTCAGCACTAACCAAAGTGTACATCTTTGAGCGATGAAACACAGAGGACATCTCTGACTCTAATAGGACACAGATATTTACATTTACATTTACGGCATTTGGCAGACGCTTTTATCCAAAGCGACTTCCATTCCTTAACTACAGGGGACAGTCTCCCTGGAGCAACTTGGGGTTAAGGGTCTTGCTCAGGAACCCAGATATCATTCTCAAGGCCCATTTCATTCCACTGCTTTCAGAAACAAAGACCACTGCTGGCATGGATAAGGCTAACAGTCCTCAAGGAGCCCTGAAGGCTGAACAGATCAATAGATGATGAGTAGTGGATTCATTCCAGAAAGAGAAAGAGAGAGGCCATGGCGAGGATCCTCTGACATGTCCCAATTCGTATCAGACCTGATTTACTCACCAGCATCAGCAGACCACCCATAAACAGGGTCTGTGACGTCTGCTCTGCTGGATTTGATTTCATATCGCATCTCTACAGGGAGAAGAATTAGGATTTATGAGGTAACAAATATAGACCCTCAGGTTTCGTGCAGTAAACAAGGGTTTCATCTGCTGAGAATGTGAACAGCAGCGGAGGAATCTACATCCTCTCAAAGAGCCTCATGATGGGTCTTCAGCAAGTCTTCCATTGCACAACATACAATAAAACACGAAGGACACTTGATCATTCAGTCTTGAAGCTGCAGCATTTCAATTAAACATACTATTGGCTAAATCTCTGTTGGTATGAACAATGTAAATGGTGTCCTTCAGGTCCAATTTATAGCTTTTACATGTACTTGACATGTATCTTTCCAAGAAAAATGGGCATATCTGTACCTTTCCTTAAACTAGCTTTCTTAAGAAGAAGAATTACATGAAAGGTGGGAGTTAGGGCAGGGTGTACGGAGTTCCTTAAATGGTATTTTTTATGTGTATAGCTAAAAACAGCAGTAATAGCCCATAGGTTCAGAATGGCTACTTGGCAATCTTGAATGACACTTTATCTTGCTTGCTCAGGTGTATGGTTATATTCAGCATAAAACATAATTTTATGGTTGATATAACAATGGGCAGCTGGTGGCCTAGTGGTTAGTGTCACGTCGGGTAGGTACCCGTTCGGGCAGGAGGCACAAATACAGACTTTCATGCCACAAATTAAAAGGCCAGAAAACACAAAACCAAAGGAGAACCCGAACGAACACAAAACCAGGCATATCGTGAGCGTGAACCAACAAAGGAGGGAACTCAAAACAGGCTATTTATACAGTCTAACACACAACACCTGAACCTAAAAGTCCCTTAATCCCTGGCTGACTGTGAATACTTAAGCCGACCAGGGGAACTACACCCATGTGTCAAAATAGAAGCCCCACCTTTAACAGTCCACTGGCAGCCTCTAGCAGCTGCCGACTGGGTTTGAATCCCTGGACTGCATCATAACTGAGGTTCACATGTGACCACTTTAATTTAAAAGATAAAATTCTTGTTTTTGGTATAATCTTTGACTGAACCGTCAGTTTCTGAAATGTCTTCTGCATTTTTGTCATGCCACAATGCACCAGTGGGTGGGGAAAAGATTATATTAACCAGTGATATTAAGTTTGAACCCCTGCCCAGTCCCCTACTCCTCCCACACCTGCTGACCCCAGCGGGGTCCTTGACCGTGAGGGGAGGTTCATGAAGTGTGTAACATCCCCAGTCAGCATCCGCTAGAGGCCGCCATTGTTTGAGTTTTGTTTGACAAAGTGGACAATTACGCAAATGTAACTTTTCACCAAAGTATTCCAGTAGATCTGCATTGTGTACATTTGGGACAAAGAATAGTACAAAAGAAAATGTGTCTTTCACTGGGGTACAGTAGTGCTATTTTTTGTTTTCAAGGACAGAGGTGCTATAGAGTTTTTATCAGCTAAACAGTTTCCTCTCTTATCATTGGCCCATCTTGAACAGAAAGCACAGCATCAGTGGTTGGAAAGTGTATGAAGTCTTCTCAAAGAGCTCACAGAGTTAAAGTGGTTTTGAGCCAAAGCACAAAACAAGAGGCCTATAGTATTCCTCACACCCTGAGAAAAAGTTTAAAAAAATCTAGAGGCCTCAAACTAGCGAGGCCGGCAGCCAGAACCATCCAGAATTCTCTGCTGGGGACTAAGACGAGGAAACAAATTCCAGAAAACAACCTGTGGTGGCCGTCGGCGTAGACAAGTAGATACATCAGAATGATGTTATCATTCCCCATAATAACTACTGAGAAAACGTTCCACAACAAGATTTTATGGTACAGCTGTAACAAATCACATCCCACATGTCAACAAAACCTAGATGGCCGCTGTTAAAATGTTTGTTAGAAAATCTGGGTTGCTGTACTTCAAACGAAGCCAATTTGAAAATGAAAATGAAAAAAAATGGGAGAGGAATATGTGGGCAAAAAGACAAAAAATAAAAGTGTTTGGTGTCAGTTTTGGTCATGAACAAGAAGAATATCCTCTTGCGTGTCTTCAGTTCACTGCAGGCCTACACAATAAGAGCAAAAATATCATGTTGGGATTCTATTTCTTCTGCAGTGCGATATATCGTGCAATCTGTTAAAACTCACTGATTGTTAATCAGGTCACAACCTCTGGAGGTTGTCATAAAACAAGGATACACAAGCCCTGGAAGGCCGGTTACATAAACTTCTTTGACTAGAATCATTGTAATTTTTTGTAAATTAGATAAGTGTGTGGGGAAAAACCTTTTAAAAGCCTAAAGACACTCCATTGGTTTTGTACCAATTAAATGAACCAACTACTTCATTCAAAGCCAGATTAGGAACTTCTGGAGCACAACCAGTAATAATGATCCTAAACTTTGAATCTGGAGTTCAGCAGAGTCTACTGTCTGGCACATGGCACATATGATGTGAACTGTGGTTTTCATTTCGTTGATGTGTCTAGGCACGTACACAGCTATGCAATAGTTTCAGCTACTAGATTCTAATTCTTAATGTCCGTAAGAGAAAGTTTTCAATCCAATTTTTGAGGTTCATCACTCTTATGACATCTGGACTTCTCAAGCAAAAGAAAGGAAACAGCCATGAAAAGAGTGAACCATAGCACTCCTAACAACTGGCCATCCCATATCAAGTAAGAAAGTTTTTAATAACTATAGATTTTATGTGAACAATGTCAACATAGATTACTTCAAATTTGCAGCCTGCTTGCGTTTTCTGAATGTAGATCAGCATAGATCAGGGGAGTGTCTCAGTGTGGAGTCCTGGTCTCACGTCACTTCCTGTTTTGCAGCTGGTGCTTCTCAGCGTGCTCTTAGCGTGTTTGTGTTTGTACTTCTGTTTCAGCCACTAATTATAACTTCTAGTGAGTTAACTTAACGTTTTGGACGATTATTAATCGGTCTGCAACGTCACCAGCCCACTGACGACATACGACTGGTCTGATAAACGGTAAGTTTCAGTATGGAGTTTGGCGAGCACCTTCTCTGCACGGAGTGCGGCATGTTTAGTTCAGCCCCTC
>JBBJLS010070076.1:0-12289 GCA_037577275.1 Bryconaethiops microstoma
CTCTCTCTCTCTCTCTCTCTCTCTCTCTCTCTCTCTCTCTCTCTCTCTCTCTCTCTCTCTCTCTCTCTCTTTCTCTGGGTTGATGAACTCTGCTCAAGCTGAAAGGTCTCCATGGTTGAGGGAAACGTCAGGAGCTGAAAAGGTGAGAAATGCTTTTTTGGTTTCTCTGTGCCGGCTGACATATTCATTGCCCTTCAATTTCACCGCTTCTGTCCTTGAACGACATGACAACACTGACAACATGCACAAAACTGTATTTCAAATAAGCAGCTCAAAATGCATGAGGATTATTAGCCCTTTGACTCTTTTTAATGTGCATTGACATCGCATTGGGGACCCTCTTAAACCCAGTGTCTTCAACTGGTCGGAAGAGGCGTTTACACATCTTGAATTCCAAAGTGAGGCTGAGGTGGGACAATTCCACAAGCTACAAAAGAGCTCTGGTTACTCAGTTTTACAGTGAATGACGTGGTCATGTGCTAAAAAGGGTGGAAAATACCAAGATCAGAGCAGTTGGAAAGCTTCAGAGGCTGGATTGAGGGCTAAACACATCTAAGGCAGCTTCAGAAAAGCTAACACATGAGCTAACAGGCACACGGCTAAGTCCTGAGGGCTCATCATATATGTGAAGTCTTTTGCAAAGTGCCAACTACTGGACATGTCCTTAACATGACATGTTCTATAGTAGTACACTACAATTTAATATACATACTGACTGTGTGTATTTAACCATATCATATTCATGATGGTGGTATAGGTTTGCAGAAACAGCCCTGCTGCAAGTCTGAACTACACATCAATACCCTTGATTTTGAGTGATTGGCTCTCTTGTCTCCTTGTATTGTGCTTGGTGCACTTGTTGACAGAATGAGGTATTTTTCCATGCAAGGTTGGCCACTCGTGTTGGAAAATGTACCCCAGCTGGGTAATCTGTGCAGTTTTACATTCAGTTGACATGACGTCTGTTAGCGTGCTCTGCAGCTGACGCGCAAACTGCCACTGTTTGAGAGATTTGAAAACTGAATACAAAGATGAAACTAAAAAAATCTGCTTATCCTTTCTGTTTGCATTCATAAGCTACTGTTTGCGTGGCTGAAGTGGCATCTGTCACTGTCACTCCCGATAACCAGGAGCCCCAGAGCCCGCTCATGAAGGTTTTTAAGCATTTCACATTTTTTTGGTTTTGTTTTCGGCATGAGAGAACCCAGGTGAAAGCAGTCGTTTGTCTTATCTCACCCCCAATGAGTCCGCGAGGAGTGAAAATGCTGGTAGCCACTTCATGTAAAACTGATTAAATAAACATCACGTCGCCTCAGGCTCTGTACAGTCTCATTATGGTGTGAAACGAGAGGGAAGGCAGAGAAGGCATCCTTATTTGTGGCAAAAGATACCTGTAAGCCTGGACATGTGGGGCTACAGTGCCAAATGTTTTATGAACAGCGCCAATCTCAGGAATAATGAGTTAAAATAAGCAATAGACCAGTATCTAATCATAATCATCCGTCCTCGCCTCGCCCCCAGTAACAATTGAAACTATTGCCTCGTCTTCAAACCAACCCTGCATCCTACAAACCTCCGTCAACAAATCTAAACTATAGGCCCACTGACAAACCAACTCTCCATCAACAAACTGAAATTGCAACCTGATCAATAAACCAATCCCCCAGACCCCATCAACAAATCAAAACTATATCCCTATCAACAAATCTCCCACTCACCATAAACATAGTTCAATCAATAAACCCAATTAACAAACTAACAACCCATCCTGCAGACAAACTAATTCACCGACCCTTCTTCAACAATTTGTACCTATAGCCCTGTAGACCAACAAGTCCACAACCTCCGGCCCATGACAAATATAAACAATAGCCCAACTTCCCTGTTGACAAAAAGAAACTAAAGCCCCATCAATAAAACCATCCCCCACTCCCCGTCAACAAATCACAACAACTCCAACAACAAACTAATTCCCATATCCCATGTGACAAAACAAAACTGCATCCCCAACAACAAACCAACTCCCCACCCAGTCAACAAACAGAAAATATCTGAGGCCCCTACATGTGCTGCCTGTTGCAGAGGCTTTTAATTGGAGCTTAAGGGCTCTTTATGGGTGGTAAGTACATGGGTCAAAATCAAAACTTCTTCTACACAGAATATAACAGACCCGTTCACTAAATTTATCTGAACAACAGAAAAAAATTGATCCCTAACTTATTTTTATTCAAACCCTCAAAGAGAAAATCAGCAGGAAAACAAAACATGTTGACAAAGCTATGATCACTTTCATCATGCGATCCATGCTGAAGGCATGTTGCATTTGCAGGAAGCTACGGCCACCGCTTCTTTTGTTCCCCTCATCCATAGCATGTTCTTTTGAAGCCCCTGCATTCTGGTGCTCAGCCGCCTGCTGGACACACATCTTTGTCTAAGATGTGAATCAATGTGGCATTCAGGTGGAACTGGGACCACCTGCTGCAAAGACCAAAGAATTGTTTGGCTCGGAGCCTTTGAAGTAACACAGCTTCATGGGAAAGAGTGAGTGTGGGTACAATGCAGTCAAACCTCATATCATCTCATAGCTCCCAGTGGTACAGATGCTTTGTGACATCTGTTCGAGAAAAGTATGATAAACCACAGAACAGAACTGGAGTGCTAAACTGATACAATACCATTGCACACAGCATGTAAAGTAACATATTTCTGAATGTCTTAAAAGGGAATATCATAAAATTTCATCAACATTTCTGAGTAATGAAATCATTGAACTGTGGTTGGGTAGTGTAGTGGATAATAGAAGTACTGTCATTTTGCTAGAAAGAGTTTTGATGTAAGCACACCAATAATAACCAATGTGCAAGACTCCTACAGCAACATCCACCTACATCTATAACATCCTTCATCTGTAGGTCACAAAGGATAAGAGCATCTGCCTCATGCAGAAGGTCATTCAGGGAGGCTTAATGTGAATTCCAGATAAACATACTGTTCACAGCGATGGTGAATGGAACCTGGCGCCTGATTCTAAAAGCTTCCACATTAAAAGTTATTTCATGAAATGGTTACAAATCTGCTGCCTGAAGCCTGAGATAAATTTTGTGGCGCTTTTGGCCTTTAACATATTGGAGCTGACACGTTCGCAACATTTCTTTATAATCATATAACTGCACAACCGAGATACACTTAATACACTTTAAGTTTTAATACACATTGAATTTCATGTTAAACTGGAGAATAGTGCATTATACAGTATGTAGTAGTGTGTGTTCTTTATTCATTCTCACACTCTTTTTGTGTTGTTTTTTAAATTGTTTTAACCTTTGAACATTGTTTCACCTTACAAATTGCAGATCTGTGTTAATAACTTGTGTTACCAAATTACCGTGGAAAATATAAAGACATGTCAAGTTTACAGTAGGTCAAAACAGTTTGCTTCAAAAAACTGGTTTAGTTCAGATTTCCCACTGTTTTACCACCATCAACATTCCATGTAAGCATGGAGCTTCACTGCGGGTCAGTAGTGAATAAAATGGCTATATTTGTGTCGGAGACAAATGGTTCCATTCTTCACTACTGTAAAGAAATCACATAAAATCCACTTTGAGTAACTATATACTGTCTATATACTGAATTATGCAGATAAAAAAAAAAAACCTCTTAGTTCCCTTGTATTCCAATATAAACATAATTATAATGTAAATCGCTGTTCTGCTAGCACCAACATTAGGAGCCATTTGGCGGCCTGTTCACATTCTTCTTCGGCCGTGTCTTTGGAAGCAACAGATAATTAAAAATCCTCGGCTGGGCCTCGGTAATGTCGCCAGAGAGGCTCCGGTATAGGCTCCCCACTAATTAGCGGCATGCTAGGCTATAATAAATGACAGTAATTAACTTTGGTGTGACACTGCGCCCCAATTGATCAACATCCTGGCACCTGGTGTGACATCTCCGGCTAGAGTTACAGTTATAAGAGTCCTGCAGAGTAGTGCGTGAGGAGCAAAAGAAAACGATCCCTTTTTCACTCTGTTTTCCAGGCACAGCGCCATGCTTTCGCCCAAAATCGCTGTTGAGCATCCCGTCCTTTCGTAGATGACCTTGTCCTCTTGCGGTCCAATCTAAATCCCTCTGATACATGTTAACTGTTCTTGGATCAGACCGCCCCCCCTCTCCCGGACTCTCCAGAGATGCCTGAGCTTTTTCTCCTTGGTTATACAAGAGAAGAGGGATGTGATCAGCCTAAAACACACACACCACGCACACACACACACACCACGTGCACAAACACACACTCACAAACACACACCTCTGCCTAAATGCAAGATGAACGAGCGCTGTCACCGCCACTGCGCCGGGTGATGTCACGTGGGGAGAATAAGGGCATTCTCTCCTGCAGAACTCCTGACAACGCAGAAAGCTTCCTCAACTTCCGAGCAAACAGCCAAGCACTCAATCTCCTGTGTTCTACTCATCATTTCATTTGCCTTAATGGATAGAAAACAAACTTTCGTGCCGGCCGAGCGAGCTCATTTGGGCTGCTGCTCTGGCAGCTTTTAATTGGTGCTTTATTGCTATAATGCGGACGACCTGGGAACAGACTGAACTGGGGACGCTGTGTGTGGAGATTCCTGTTCAACTGTAGGTGCATCATTCTGCTATTAATCTTACAGCAGGTTGTTTTTTTCTCTTTTTGGGTTTCTGGCAGCAGTAAATCAAAATAGTGATTTAATATCTTAATAAAATGACTGATTTGGATAAAATAATGACTTAGTGTCTTAAAATATTGATGTGAAGTCACTTTTTCCTTTTTCTTAGAAAAACTGTCACTGAGGTGAGGTTTAGAGCTATATTGTACCTTTCATAGTGCATTTCCATTTCCATACCTGCTACCCAGTGCTATTTTCCATACCCACACTGCCAGTCAAAAGTTTTTGCACACCACAGGTTTTTACCACTTAACCACATAAACTGCTGATTTTTATTCATTGGAAAGTTGTGGACAAGTATAAATGACAATATGTCAAATAAAACAGGTTTCCGTTATAAGATGAAAGAATCTGTAACCGTGCATGTCTGAATCCTATTAACTGGCTGTGTGGTGATGCAGAGTCAAATTCTAGACTGTCCTTTAAGTGCACTCATTATATGTTTTATCCTACTGGCTGTTCAGTTTATTTGCAATTTCCTGGCTAATATCAGTACTGAAAAGGTGACCATACTGTAAATGTATTCATTAGAAAAGAATATTGAGTGTATTTTAATAAATATTAAGTAAGTAACATGCAAATTTCAAGAACATCATCGCTTCAGTATTTACCATTACGCTGTGTTGTGCTGGAGATGACATCATGACAGTCAGGAGGGTTTCTAGGCAAAGGAAATCTAAAGGTGTGCCTTGAATGATCTTAGCAGGGAAGGGTCACAAGAACCCAGGTCCCTTCGACAAAAATTCACCTCTCCCAGTATTCTGTAACGCTCGTCCGCTCTCACTGCTATAGCTACATAAAGGTACTTTTCCATAGTTATACAGGAACCATGTTGTACCTAAACTCTACTGTGATGGTACAGAAGTTGTATCACGCTTTGATTTTCCAGTGTATCTCAGTCCAGTAACGGTGTTTCTGACGCATCAGCAGCTCAATTCTCTCTTCACGGTTTATGGCCCGTCGTCATCCCAAAACCGTGTTCATGGAGTCGAACCAGTGGAAAGTTTTTTTCAGAGCTGCTTTTGTTATTGTGGTCATTCAATATTTATAGTCTTGTTTGAGTTTTTCATTTTTTCCCATCACTGATGAAATCCTAACCCAGCTAACTTGTTTGTGATGTCCTGGTACACTATTACGTTTCTCACAGCATTAAGATAAATTTGTTAACGTCATAGAAAAACAATCTTCAGCCCAAACAGACAATATCATTTGTACTTGGTCAACTTCCCATTTGTTAGTTTGTATCTCCATTGTTGTTGGGGGTTTTTTTTGTTTTGTTTTCTGCATACAGTAAAAAAAGGCCTTTTTCCAAGTCCATTTTTTGACCAATCAGAAAGCAGTGATACAATCAGCTCCGCTGCAGGACACTTTGAGCTGTGCCGTTGAGCAACACAGGTGCGGGTTACTTTATCTGTAATGAAAAAACACGTGTTCACGGTTCCTTGTGCCAGTGGAAAAGCACCAAAAGTGTGCATTTGTGGGTGGAGCATTAGGTCATTTCCTCCCTTTTTTATCTTTCTTCATGAATATATTTGCTGTTGCGGGCAGTGTGTGTGTGTATATCTGTGTGTGTGTGTGGAGAAATCTCACTCCACTGGAAGTTCTACATCGGCATCTCTAATGAATTCTCCCTGTTTTCGCCCTCTAATCCCCCTGTGTGTGGCATCACATTACGCCATTCTTCAGTTTAATGCGTTTTAATAGCATTAATACCTACAGACGCCTCGGCAGAAAGCCACGAGCACTCGTAAATCTCAACAAAGCTGCTTTGCTTCTGCTGAAAAGACCACTCCTCCAAAACACACTTCACTGGAGGAACAAGTGCGCTAATGTTTTATTTATTTATTTATTTGTATTTAGCCCATTGATGGTCCAGCCAGTGCAGATTTACAATTCTTGTTCCAACACACCTCACCAACCAACAAAAACAAAAAAATATGGACCGAATCAAGATCATTTGTTTTAAAAGGGGCCTTGAAAAATAATTATATAAATAATATTTTTGTTTCAGAAAAAGAAGTCTCATTTTGAAACAAAAAAAAATGACATAAAATATTAACATAATAATAAAATTATTTTCCAAAGCCCCTGGATCTTGAACCTGTCAGCAGGGCAAATTTTTGTTGTTTGTATTTTTGTTATCCTTGATCTTTGGTTACTTGTGTGAGGTGTATGGGGTGCCGTTTGTAAAAACAGCTTAACAAATTTAGAGGTGTCATTTTTTTATTATTTAGCGCAATTGTCACACATTTAGAGCTAAATGTGTTAAAAAAAAAAAATCCCACATTTAGAGTCGGCGTTTGTAAAAGTGCTAGATTTAAATCCCACATTTAGAGTGCAACATTTAGATTTAAGATTTAACATTTAGATATAGATTTAACATTTAGATATAGATTTAACATTTAGATTTAAGATGTAATATTTAGATTTAAGATTTAAGATTTAGATTTAAGATTTAACATTTAGATATACATTTAATATTTAGATTTAAGATTTAACATTTAATTTCAACATTTAACATTTACGCAGCAAGAAAATGTACCAAAATGTTTTTTTAAAAACACATTTAGCTCTAAATGTGTGACAACTGTGCTAAATGCCGTAAATGTAAATGTAAATGAAAAAATGACACCTCTAAATTTGTTAAGCTGTTTTTACAAATGGCACCCCATAGAGGTGTGTTGGAACTACAGTTGTAATGTAAACTGGTATACATAATTTTATGATGTTAATATTTTTGTTTAATAAAAGATTTTGATACATCATGTTGTTTTTGGTTTCAAAATGGACCTTGTACAGCTCAGTCCATATATGAAACCAAGCCGAAAAACATAAATGTCTCATTTTGAATTCTTTATGGTTGTGATGTCACAACAAAACTACATTGGCCAATGATCACCCATTCAGCCTACAGAGTTAATCCCACCCAACCATGCCAAAGAATGTTGATACAGAACATGAACTCTCAAACCCAGTTCCTTGCTTGTGGTCCATGTGAGCTCTTTTGCTGTTCTGACGCTTTGAGTCAGTTTTCGGGAAAAGGGACAGAACCTAGTGATCTCCGTTCAGGACGCTGGGTAGTCCAAGGCTCCCTATTAAAAAAAATGACTCTTTGTGGAGATATGAAACATTCTAGATGCACCGAACACGCTGGATGCTTCCCACAAAAGTGACAGCAGAGACTGTCCCGGAGGCTGCCCCTGTCATGACAGGGGTCTGCGACCAGAAATTAGATGAGAAAACATCCAAACAAGACAAGAGAAGTTGCTTCATGCATTATTCGCAATCCGCTCACTCTCTAAACTTCACTCTTTGGGGGATTGTCTGACATCCCAGATGAATAATTAAGAACTGACCTTTCATTCTCATTAAAGGTGGGATCTGTGTGTGTGTGTGTGTGTGGGTAGTATTTCCTTCCTGAAAACAGCTGACTTGCTCTCTCACAACGTATGTTTTCTGTTCAAAAAGATCACAGCTCACATTTACAGCATGCTGAACAACACATTAGAAATAGTGAGTGGTGTTGTCTTCAGTATTCAGTACTTCTTTCACCTAGTTCCCACGCTTTCACCTTTCAAGTTTTGAGTTTTGAAGAGTTGAATTTTGACAAGTTTCAGTTGGATCAGAATTTTCTCAATTTCAGATTAAATTTGGTGGGGTTCAGCCAGTATTTTCGTGGGCTGCAGTCAGATTGGGGAACCATTTAGTCAGGCTACACTCAGTTCAGACAGAATTTTGTGGGGTTTAGACACTATTTTCTTGGGCTACAGTCAGATCAGACAGTGTTTTGTTGCGCTACAGTTGGATCAGACAGTGTTTTGTTGCGCTACAGTTGAATCAGACAGTATTTTGTTGGGCAATAGTTGGGTCAAAAATAATTTTTTGGGTTACAGTAGGATGAGACAAGCTCAGATCAGTTGGGTTCAGATGAAGTTTTGTCAGGTTTAGACAGAATATTCTTGGGCTCAGACAGAACACTGAAATTTGAAGAGTTCTGAATTATGACGGTTGGATCAGACAAAATTTCATGAGGTTCAGATAACATTTTGTGAGCTTTTTTGTGAGTTGGGTCAGACTGGAGCAGAGAATGTTCTTGGGCTATATTCAGGTTTGGATAAAAATTCAGGACTGGAACTTTATCTCGGGCCTAGGGGAATACTGCACTGTTACGTGTAATGTTTTCCCAGCTCTGTCAGAGCAGTAAAAACATAACTGGGGCTGGGATTGGGATCCAAAAGCCCTGTGTACCCAACAGCCATTTGCCATGAAATCTTAAAGCTGCAGCTTGTCTGAGTAAACTTACAGAGTGTTGAGGATTGGAGGAAATTCTTGCTAGATTGGGAGAAGGCTAACTTCTGAGGGCAGAGGGGGTGGAGTGAAGTAATTTCTAGCCAGAGAGAAGAAGGTGTTCCAGGAAGAGTGTATTTATAGCCAACAGAGAAATAATTCATTGTGATCAGAGTGCAGATCCTACTCTTACTGGTCACTGAGAAGCTTAAGCAGAATCTGTCTACCTCTCTCTCTTCTTTTGTACCCCTCTGCTGAGTTTCTTTCCAGCAAAATCTCTCTCTCTTTTTTTAACTCAAGGCCTGCCAGGGGAAGGGAGGTTGTTTCTTTGAAGTCACTGTGTATGTGTGTGTGCTCCTCTGTTCTTATGCTGTCAGGTGGATCCCTGTAAAGAGTAGACCTTGGAGATGTCTGCAGCGTTCTGCCACCTCCACAGCTAGAGTTCCCAACATCCCCCAACACCAGACTCAGAAAAGCTCCAACAGATCAAATCTCGCTCAAAAACAAGCACCTCAAAGACGTCTACAATTCAAAATCCACACCAATGACCATCTCAGACAAGATGCACAGAGGGTCCCAACACAGCTCAACACATCATAAAATCTCTTCCAACACATGTCCAACACTCATCTGACAGATTTCCCTACACACCCCAATGCCTTTCTCAGAAAAGGTCTACATTTTCCAATACCCATTAAACGTTTAGATCATCATACCCAGCAACTATCTGAAAAAAGCCAACATTACTTAACATCTCAAAAACTGCCTACATCATCCAACACACCCCAATCAATCTCAAAAAAGTCCAAATCTGCCAACATATGCCAACACCCATTCAATATATTCCAACTCACATAGACATCTCGGGAAAAGAGCAAAAGGCTCCCTCTCCCAAAGCAACCTTTTCAAAAAGCTTTTATTTCCCCCCAAAAATCTGAAAAACATTACCCACATTACCCAACACATATACCGTACAAAAGCATCTCAAAAAGCTCTACATTTTTTTGCACAACACTTCCCCACCCATATCCCAAAAAGCCCGACATCAACCTACTCACTCCAACCAACATCTCAAAATGCCCTACATCAAACTACATGCTCCAATGAACATCTAATAAAAGCCCTAAATACCTCATACCTCAACCAACATCTCAAAAAGCTCTACATCAACCTACATACCCCAACCAACATCTCAAAAAGCCTTAGATCAAAGTCCTACATCAACCTACAGACTATAGTCAACATCTCAAAAAGTCCAACATCAACCTACACACCACTGTCTACATCTCAAAAAGTCCTACATTACCCAGCACACTTCAACCCACATCTCAAAACAGTTGTACGTCAACCTACACACGTCAACCAACATCTAAGAAAGTGCTAGATTACCCAACACACTCCAACCAATCTCTCAGAAAGCTCTACATCAATCTACAGACCTCAACCAACATCTGACCAAGTCCTATAATATGCAAAGTACCTCAACCAACATCTCAAAAAGACCTAATTTACCCAACATATCCTAACCAACATCTCAAAAACCCTACTTCAACCAACACATCTCAACCAACATCTTAAAACCATCCTACCTTTCCCAACACACCCCAAGCACCATCCATCTAACCAAACAAGAAAAAACTTTTTAACTTTTCTCTCAAAATAACATCCACCTTTTTGTAGGAGATCTTTGTTTGGAGCTCCACTGGAGCTTCCTGCCCTCTACACGAACCTGGTATGTGCTTCCTCTTGTTTTTTAGTCTTTCAGCTTCCTGAAAGCCCACGACATCAGAAAGGCAATCTCTGTATGATCCAAAGCTCACTTTTTGTGTACCTGATTGCAGTAGACGTTCAAGCATTTTGGCCTCCCTCAATCTCCCGGAAACGCCAGCATTCAAATCAGATAAGAACACGCATCCATTTGCATCACAACAATCAACAATTATCTCTCAAAAACACCCTCGTTTAAAACTGCAGGAATAAATGAGGGAGAAAAAATATCTATATTTTCAGACAAATTATGTTTGTTGATGTTTTTCTCACAGAAAGGTTTTCCTGGAGAAGGTTGGAGCTTCATTTAAACTGTTTATTACGGACAGTCTCCTCTTTTTGCTTTTTCCAAAAGGTATGACAGCAGTGTGAGAATAATGAGTCTGATTATTTAAATATGGACTTATTTTACAAATCAGATTTATTGAAATGTGGCACAAAGAGAACACATGAAGAACACAAGCAGAAAGGTTATAGTGTATACCACACACACACACACACACACACACACACACACACACACACACACACACACACACACATTCCAATTCTTCAGGACTACTACTCAGTTCTGTTCCATTATTTGTGCCCTTTTCTGAATTATTGCAAATGAGCTCACAATAAGATTAAAGTTAAAAGTCAGTTTTCAGTTTTCTTCAATCTATTGCTCGGTGTAGGATTCGGACTACATTTTACAGTTTGTATTAAGTTTAATGTCGGGTTTAGGATTCGATTTTAGGTTTGAGTTGAGGTTAAAGGTTAGGTTTAAGCTTAGATTGAATATAATCTTTTATTCTTAACTTAAAGTTCAGTTACATTTAACAGATATTTAGTTTAATGGTAATTAAAGACAAGCTGTGGTGTATAAATATTTAATGCAGATTTTTAATATATGTATAAATACTTTTATTTATACATATATTTACTTTTTCTTTTTACTTTTATTATAAAAAATCAATTGCCAGTGATTTTTTGATCAATCTTTAAAAGGACTAAAATCATAATTAATTATGATGCACAAATTCGTGCCAATATGATGCCACAGAGGCTCCTTTTCAGCTTTCCTAGATACAAGCTTTAATCAAACGCAGCATTTTTTGGATTTTCACTTGCAAATAATAGTCTAAAATGTTAGGGTTGGTAAAACACTTGTCTGTGAACCCGATGACCACAAAGTCGCAGGTTTGAACTCCCCCATTGTCTACCACTGTGTCCTTGAGCAAGACACTTAACCCTCAGTTGCTCCAGGGGGACTGTCCCTGTAACTAATGACTGTAAGTCGCTCTGGATAAGAGTGTCAGCCAAATGCAGTTTTACTTTACTTTACTAAAATGCTTTAAAGAACCATTCATTATGGTTCTATTATTATTATGGTTACTATTATTATTACTGATCAATATCAGCTGTAATATTACAAAATTACTTATCAGTTAATGCATTGGTGCATTTTACAACCCTAACACACACACACACACACACACACACACACACACACACACACACACACACACACACACACACACACACAC
>JBBJLS010070077.1:0-12288 GCA_037577275.1 Bryconaethiops microstoma
ACACACACACACACACACACACACACACACACACACACACACACACACACACACACACACACACACACACTAAAAATAGAGAGAGACAGAGAGTCACGCACATACTCACTCTTTTTCTAACAGAGCGATCTCTGAGTCCAGCTCGGCTAGTTTCATCTGAAGTTCCTTGATCCCTTTCTGAACACAGACCGCAGAACTTGCTGTGTTGGAAGCCTGAACCTAGAAGGCAAAGTCAATTGGTGCTCTATTTAAAGGGCTGTAAATGAAAGCTGAACATTCAAACAGATTTCTTGAACATAAAGTGTTTCTCCTATCAGTTTTGTTATTCTGTAGCCTTTAATTAGAGGTCAGAGGTCAGTTGCTGGATGGTTAGTGATTGTGATGTATCCTTATATATCGATTTTTAAAACACTAAGACTTTCAAATGATCTGCAGGCACCTTATGTTAAAGCTCCTTGTAAAACAACACATAAACTGATAAGCCATGCAGTGAAATACCCCTTTACCTACTCCAGTACATTCCCTATCAGGCATGAAACTTCTTTAAAAAATATGAATTAGGCTAATTAAAACTTACTGGAGATTTGAAACTGGAATTCACTTTCTTTGATCCTGAAAAAGGTGTCCTGCCAAACAGAAAACATAAATCAGTAATCAATAAGGCTTGGATTCAAGCATTTAACATCAAAACAGCTGAAAAGTAAGAGATTGATCTAATCTGTGAATCTAAATGTAATACAAAAAGAGCTGCTGGTTTATTGTGTACATTTACGCCATCTGCATTTTAGCAGCTATGAATCATTTAATATTCCAAAACATTTTGCATCATAAATCATCTGAGGCGGCACAATATTCAAAAGTGGATAAACATCCCATTGCAAACTGAATATGGCTAAAGCGTCTGTAGTAGCACACCATGCTTTAAAATAACTGTCAAAACTTGGAATAGGTCTATTATTGGACCACTGCCACACATTATCTCAGAACAGTAGTGACATGGACATGACAGTGGCATCAGGGTAGTGGGCGTTGTGCTCATATGAGTGTATTAGGCAGGGTTGCTGGGGTTTTACACACTGTGTACAGTCACTGGTCACTTTATTAGAAAGTGTATAGTGATTACATCCCATATTTGTCTGCACAAACTGGATTACAGGTATTAACATTCAGGATAATGGACCAATCCCTGGACCCACCATCATGTGAGTGTCATCTTTGAAGTCAAGTGCAAGTGGTTAAACATGCATTATAAAGTGAAGTAAAGTAGAGTGACCCCTTATAGTCACACGTGAACACACCATAGAGCAGGGGTAGGCAACTCCGGTCCTGGAGGGCCGTGGTCCAGCACGTTTTGGTGATTTCCCTGCTCAGAAGAACCTGGTTCACCTCACCAGTTAATTGTCAGGTTTAGTGAATGTGTTTGAGGAGAGCTACCATCAAACTGGGCTGGACACCGGCCCTCCAGGACCGGAGTTGCCCACCCCTGCAATAGAGTGTCAGCAGTGTGAAATTCTTTGTTCTTTTAACCCATTCAACAAGTGAAACAGTGGGCTGCCAGTGACACTGAACCCAGGGAGCAGTGTGTGGGGATTGTACCTTGCTCAAGGGTACCTCAGTGTTGCAACTAGCATTCTTGGGATTCGAACCAAAAAACCTTCCGACCGCAGGAGCAACTCATGAGTAGCGGTGGTCCATGGTGCACTCATATAACTACTAAGAAATACAGACTTAACTTCTTAGCTGCTCTTGGGTTTCAAAAGACTTAATTCTTTCGTGAAATAAACACTTTTCCTGCCAAAAGGAGCCCTGTGGTGGAGCCAGTGTTTTTAGCCATGGTCTCCTTCATTTTTCGTGTTTATCCAGACATCAGACTTGATAAGCCTCATATCAGTGTCAGTGTCTGAATAAATTATTAATCTGAATATTTGGAAGTGAATGAGTCTACAGTTAGTGCCATACAGAAATCCACTGTCCAGCTAGATGTTTGTTTACCTTTTTCGAGCTGCTAACAGTCCTCCTCCTCTCTGCGGAGTGAACTTCAACGAGTTTTTAGCGTTAGAACAGGCCTTCGCATCTTCTTGCTGCATATCTGAATCCATTTTGCACCACACTAACACCTGCCTATCTTGCCATGGTGGACATTTTTCCTGAACGAGGAGAAATTAGTAGATAACAGAGCTCATATCAGTTAGCTCACTAGCTCACCATTTAGCGCCACCGCTTTGGAACGGGAAACGTCACTCGTGATGGCGCATTTAATTGGATGTTACACGAATTAGGGCGGGGCTTTTGTTGACGACTTCATGTGTATCTACACAACATTGACAAAAGTATTGGGACGCCTGACCAATCAACAGCAGCCTTTTCATAACATTGCATTCAAATATATTTACGTTAATATGAAGCTGTACATTCTTTGTAGCTATAACAGCTTCCACTCTTCTCGGAAGGCTTTCCACTAGATTTTGGAGTTTCTGTGGGAATTTGTGCCCATTCATTCTGTAAAGCCTTTATTTGGTCAGACACTGATGTTGGACGAGAAGGCCTGGCTCACAATCTCCGTTCCAGTTCTTCCCATAGGTGTTGGATGGTGTTGAGGTCAGGGCTCTGTGTGGGCCAGTCAAGTTCTTCTACACTGAATTCATCCAACCATGTCTTTGTGGACATGCCTTTGTGCACTGGGACACAGTCATGCTGGCATAGAAAAGGGCAGAATATCGTAATATGCTGAAGGATTAAGATTGCCCTTCAGTGGAAGTAAGGAAAACAAGCGTGTCCCAATACTTTTGTCCATGTAGAATATATTCTTTTTGGCATGCCACTATAATTCACACGCAGACAGTTTCTAAACCCAATATAATACAGTTAAACATAGACACTTAATCGCTGTTTTTTTTTTATTTCTCTCTTCGCTTCTTTCCTTTATTAGCTTTTGTGTGATGATGTGAAGGCCCAACACGAGCCCTTTGTGATTCTACGCTTCACCAGCAGATGGCAGCATTAACTAATGCAGAGTCCACAGTGTGAACTTCAGAACGCGTTGAGAGAAGAACTGAGGTAAAATATTATTGCCTTTCATTCTTTATGAATCACTGCGCGTTCTGCTTAGACTCTAATCTCTTGAAGAATACACCCTCCCAATAATATGTTTAGAATATGAAAAAATGTCTCAAATAGAAGAACCTCAGCTCCAAGACATCTTCAGTTGCTGAACTCCCTACAGAGCTGAACTGAATGGTACGTTGAAGATCACAGATATTCACATCACAGTCTTTCAGCTCAGAGAAAGAGAACAAAACTGCAAACAAGGAGAGCTTAAAGCCTGTTTTAGAAATGAACCAAATATCAGACTAAGGTCTGTTCAAGGTTGAGAGACAGCCGAAAAAAGACTGAACATCTTGGCTTGTCATCTTATAGGTCTGATTCTGACCCCCACAGCAGTTTCCTGAGAAGACTGCTCTGGCCTGATCACCCCATATATGGAAGGTGATTTCTTTAGAGCAGATTTTCAAACCTAGACATCAGCTATACTGCTCCATTCTGTGATTTCTTGCATGTGATCCAACTCATCAGGCATTGTGAAGTCTTTAAATGTGTTTGCCAGAACATGAAAACCACCGAACTGTACATTTTTATAAAAAGTAGTCCTGTTCATTGTTTTGTTTGTTTTTTGACAGTTTGCAATGTTCAATTACCAAAATATTCACTAAGGTGTCATGTGCAGCATAGACTGAAGCCCAATTAAATAAATTAAAGTGACACGTCGAACCAAAATGAAAAATGTAACATAACATCTGTTATAAACATGCTGCTCCTTTCCTTCAGTGGTGCCACAGTAGATGTTCTGTTTTAAACTTTTGATAATGTATCTTGAAAAGGGGAGGAACTTTTGAAAACTGCAAGCACTTTGGGGTCGATGTTTGAGGCCGTTGAATGCCGTAACCACTCGACCACCAGCTGCCCCTGCATGACATATTTGCTGTGGTGAATCATAACTATTAGAGCCTTCAGTTTGGGCTGTGAATATCAACACTAGGTCAAAAAAACTAAAGAAAAAAACCCTTTTATAATGCTTATTTTACTACCACAGTTTTGGGTTTGTAGATATATTTTAAGTGAAGGATGCATTTTTTGTTGGCTCTTCTAGAGTAAACATAGATATTTGAAACTTGCAAAACACATTTCAAGATTTATCTGAAGCCTGTAACAGACGTGAACATATATTTGAGTATGTTGCAGTTACAGTGACTTGCAAAACACATTTCAAGTTTTATCTGAAGCCTGTAACAGACATTAACATATATTTGAGTATGTTGCAGTTTTACTCTTTCAGTAAAGAGCTACAGCTGCTGTTCTCTATTTCTAACAACTGACTGAAATCTGGTTAAACTCATAGTCATAGTTAGTGACATATCTACAATTTCCAGACAGCCTAGAGTGATGATTATTCTACGAACAAACCCCACTTTTTTTGTGAATAAAAATGTGATGGGTTGATTCCAGTCACTTTTCTAAGTATGCTGGTAGATATTCCTACACATTAGGACTTCATTCCAGCTCCCGAAGGCCTAACCAATAGGAGAGCCTGCTTTGCTCTATCCACCTAGATACTGCAGAGAAAAAAATCCTAATTGGACTGTTTCCCAAGAATTCATTCTTAACAAAAACAATATAACAAGAGTAGCATGATTATAACTGCGTTTAAGTGCAAGCATGATTCGATTGAATGGAAATGAGCTAAAAAATTAGACATACTTATTCAGCAATCGTTTTTCTCTAAGGGCCTAGAAGGGCTCCTTGTTTGCTTAATGCATGCTGTAATGAGAGGACACTGATGGACAAAAATGCAAAAAGGGTATTTTATAATGGGGCTGAGTAATGCACTGCTGTGCTACAGAATGCTGGGTAAAATGTCCCTTTCAGTAGGTAGTTCACTAATTTGAAGCAGTCAAATTAAAATGTAGAACACTGCTTCAGTTTTTGAATTAGAACCAGCACAAAGTTCTAGCGTTTGATTTCTCCTAAAGAGACGCAAACACATGCCACAGCAGGGGATTTTTTCACCAGAAGACGATTGGGGCTGATCACAGGCTGTGGCACAGGCTTGGAATCCACTGCACATGGGGAGCCCTCTAACAGATACATTCAGCTGCTTTTTAAGAGATAAGCTCACAACTTTGTGATTTCCTGTACCTTAAAGGCACGCTGTTGGGCAGACAGTCTCTCGATGACTAAGGCTTTAGGAGGCTTACAGTGGAGGTTTATATGGCATGTTTAAGCCATTTTTGTGTGTTTGATCCAGCGCCCAGTCCACAGTCTCCTTGCCGATGGTGAAGTGGCCACAGGCGGAGTTGCTGACTGTATCCTCTTAGCCACTGTTAAGCCATCCAGGTGGTAAATTGCTGGAAACATTCCTCCATTAATAAGCACTTATAAGCATTAGTTAACGACCAATTAAGAATGCCTCCTAATTCAGATAAGTGAATATTTGAAGCTGCAAATTGATTAAGCCTCAGTCTGAGCTAAATGAGAATGGGCAGATATGCTACATTTGAATTTGTATTTTATTTTTCTGCTGAGGTTGGGTGGTTTTATGTACCGAAAAGAGACAATATTCATTTTGACGTTACCATTTCCAACCTCTATCCCTTAGAATTGAACAGGATCATTTTATGACTCTCTCTTTAATTTTGACGTATCGCTGTTCTGATTGGCTGCCTTGTATTAAGGACTACCCACATTTAAAAAGCAGGCCAGACTGAAACATTTCTTATGTACATGAATGGGTGAGATCAAACTGCCATAGGATGAATAAGTGTGTTGGTTTTGGTTTGACATCATTAGTTTTGAAATGGGCTATTTTCACAGCTTTATTTGCACAAAAACGGGGAGTCAGTGGTATATTTTAAAAGTTCATAAATTACCCCTTTGTTTTCCGTGCGACAGGCCCTTTAATGGCTAAACAGCTTGCAGTTTTCCCAACGACTAGGAATTAATCCACGTCCATGAAACTAGCCCTTAGTACCCCATGACACCCGCATGGGATCAGCCGTCCAGTTGCTATTCAGTAGTGTGACCTACTGTCTGTTTGACAGTCTAAGGTTATGAGTAAGTGTGCACGTGACACATCTGTGTAGCAGATCTGACCTTGAGAATGTTATTGAACATGACAGACACATCGGGAGTGGATGACAGCGCAGTAAGCGAGCCTGTAAAATGCAGTCTGTGCGCTGCTTGCCATTTCATCAGCTGCAGCGCAGGGAGCTGTCCGATCATGCTCGACTGACCACTATCAAAGGAAGGAGAGATTCCACTAAAAGAGGGAGAAAGAGAGAGAGAAGAGAAAGAAGAGATTTGCCCTATTCTGCTGGACCTCTGAAGCCATGCTTTATTCATGCTGTCCACCAGAGGAGTGGTACAGAAACGTGCGGGATGAAAGATTCACAGCCCCACATCTCACACACATGGGGTAATGGGTCTGGAGACGACCCTCTGGTGTCAGTGAGAATTGTGTATGTGTGCACTTGTGTCTACAGGCATCAGGCTTGCTGCTGGTTCAAAGACTGAGACGTGGGGCCTGTACACCTCCCTTGCAGACATCTACACTCTTCAAAGTAAAGGTTCATTTATGAGTCCTGACTTGTAGAGTTCTAGGAAAAACCTACATTTGCTATAGAACCTTTACATTCCGTAGTGGTTATTATTACATTATGTAGAGGTTAGTATTCACTTACCATTCATTACCACTGATAAGTTCTTCAGGGAACCAAAAGAAGCTCTTCTACACCCTAAAGAAGCTGTTTCGGCTCCTTCGTTTTTTAATGTTTGAGCGGGGCTCGGGATTAGCATGAGACCATGAGGATACTAAGAATCTCTCTGGCATAAGGGCACAATGGAAAATATATTTTTTGTGCTTGGTTTTGCCACATATTGTTCCTTGAAAGTTCTAGGCCTGGATGAGCAAAAAATGTGGAGGTTCTTTAAACTACATTATCTATCTCATTTACAGAACTATACATTTAAACAGTTCTTCTGTGATCTGTGGCATCCAAAGAACCTTTTTTGTCTTTTTTAAGTGTGTATCTTTTTGGTACTGGTATGTATATTGTAACAATATTGTTACTGGATGCTTTTGCTTGTTCTATAGGGATGAAGTCGGTAACAGCTATAAAATGAAGCCAATGGAAAGGCCTGTTATTAAATGGTTGCATATATTTAAGCCAAACACTATTACTCCACACTACTGTTGGTGTTTGCAATCTGTTTTTACACTTAAAATGGAACAAAATAATATTTGTATTATGAATGATAAAAACTTAAAAACTTCCAATGAGAAACGTCACAGGTTTTACAAAAACAAAAAATATATTTATTCACACTTGGTGCTGGTGGCAGTGTTTGTTAACTGCACCTCTAGGAGGCATCAGTGAATAATGTTTGTTTATTTGATGATCGTTAACCACACTTTTAGAGGGCGCCTATGAGCAATGTTACTGTATGGCATCAGTTGGGAGCTACTAAGATAAGAAGCAATTCGGTCAAATCAGACTTTAGACTTGTATTTAATTAGTCGCGAGCATGAGCAAAAAACAAAATAACATACCACGTAATTTCAATATAAAATGTTTATTTGGGGTGGCGCAAGGGTTAGCGCTGTTACCTTACAGCAAGAAAGTCCTGGGTTCGACTCCCGGGTTGGACGCAGGGTCTTTCTGTGTGGAGTGTACAAAGGGGTAGAAAATGGATGGATGTTTATTTGGCAATTAATCAACTCAAATGTCATGATTATGACAGACCTACATGAAGAATTGAAATGACGGCCCACATATAGCCATAGCAGCTTAAGAGCTTAAATGAACAACAATAAAGAGATAAAAACTGCCTAATTATTATGAAACATCAAAGTCTTTTAGAGCTGATTCTTTTTTTATTAAGCTTCCACCATAATAAAATGCCTTGTGGGAATAAATAGGACACTCAGCTTTTCAGTTTATATAACTGTCAGAAATGGACATCCAAGATTATCTCATGACTACGGCAGAGCTCGTGAATGTTCTTTCTTTGCTGAAACTGTGCAGGTGTATCCTGCTGTGTCTCTTAGCATGCTGAATGAATGTGTGTGTCTATCTTCTGCCTGCTGTGTCTTCTGGGTCAGGCTCCTCCATCTCTAACCTCATGTATAACTCACCAGCTATGCACTCTCCCTTTCTTAGATGCTGAGTGCTGATTGGGCGCCAGTGTTTAGGTCTCAGCAGAGTGAGAGAAGTGTAACTAATGGACAGCAGAGCTTCTGACGCAGGGAACTTAAAGTCCAGTCCTCAAACTTGCACAGTGTAATGTTGCTCCTACATTCCATTCACTGATCAGTTCATAATTACACTCCAGTACTCAATATATCAATTCATTATTAAAGCAGTTCAAAATTCTAGGTCACACAAATTTGCCCCCGTTATCTCAAATGCAGATGAACAACCAAACCATGTTGGTTTCTAAATTTTGCTTGTTTAGTTTAGTAGCAGTGTCAGAAGACGTTATTAATCCCGGAGGAAAATGCTTATGCAACGACTGCACAGACATTTACATTTACCCCATTTAGCAGATGCTTTTATCCAAAGCGACTTCCATTCCCTAACTACAGGGGACAGTCTCCCTGGAGAAATTTGGGGTTATGGGTCTTGCTCAGGGACCCAGTGGTGGTATGCTGAAGGTAGGATTTGAACCCATGACCTCTTGGTTCTAAGGCAAGTATCCTGACCACTAGGCTACCACCTAGTGGTCTGATGGGTGGGCCACACCCACCCATCAGACTATAACTCCTCCCCCTGTCACACATCCACCCATCAGACTCTATAACTCCTCCGCCTGTCATACACCCGCCCATCAGGCTGTAAAACTTCTCCCCCTGTCACACACCCACCCATCAGACTCTATAACTCCTCCCCGTCGCACCCCCGCCCATCAGACTATAACTCCTCCCCCTGTCACACACCCACCTATCAGATTGTATAACTCCTCCCCATCACATACCCATCAGACTCTGTAACTCCTCCTGCTGTCACACACCCACCCATCAGCCTGTATAACTCTTCCCCCTGTCACACACCCACCCATCAGATTCTATAACTCCTCCCCATCACGTACCCATCAGACTATAACTCCTCCCCCTGTCATACACCCACCCATCAGATTCTATAACTCCTCCCCATCACAAACCCATCAGACTCTCTAACTCCTCCCATTGTCACACACCCACTCATCAGCCTCTATAACTCTTCCCCCTGTCACACACCCACACATCAGATTCTATAACTCCTCCCCCATCACATACCTATCATACTGTATAACTCCTCTCCTCTCACACACCCACCCGCCAGACTCCAATATAAAGTATTATCATGTGAATATCACTACATATGTCAATATTACTTATTTTACTACTGATCTTGACTAGGCAATAATGTACTCAGTATAGAGGATAACTCTAAACCATTATTTGCGTTAATAGTGAACTACTAAGTGGTAAATTACTTATCTATAGTATTTATACCCAGTATTTTGTGTATATTAGTATAATGTATTTCATGCAGAGCATATTTCTGCAGAGTTTTTATTTGACTTTTATTTCATATTGTTTTTGTCTCTGTGTCTCTGTGTGACTGTGCAGTAATAACAAAAGCAGTTTCCTCTGGGATCAGTAAAGTTTTCTGATTCTGACTCAGTGCAAAACTAAACAAGCAATCTTCAGACACAAACATGATTTTGCTGATGAACTAAATTTGAGGAAATGAGGGAAATCGTGTATATATGACTTGTTACCAAACTACCCCTTTAATGCAAAAATACAATGACCTCCAAAAAGCATTTGAACATTTTTGACGGTTTAACTATTGGTAAACTGTATTGTTATTTACGTTATTTCATGTTTCAGAGAGAGACAGACAGACAGACAGAACGAGAGAGACAGCACTCATGGGACAGTAAGGTACATCTTGAAGAGAAACATCTCAATGCTTGTCATAAAACATCAATACTCCATAGGTCTGACTGCATGAGCTGGATGCAGAGGAACTAATTACGGCTTTAAATTAGTCATCCCCGCAAACCCCCACTCCATATTTTATTGCTGGTTCGGGTCTGACATTACATTTATATTGCACACACACACAGGTCACCAGAGGGCTAATTTATGGTGTGCCTACAACTTTGCTGGATGTTTCACTGGGTGACATGAGCAGTGGAGAGGTGAAATTTTTAGTGAGTCATGATGCAAGTAGTTATGAGTAAAGCATTACAGCAGGCCCATTTCGCAACACATTTTTCTACTGAGATGTAATCTGTGTAGTAGCACGGAAGGCCAGTATTTGTGACAACTGTTGTAACCTACATAAAAATCTACAGACTTAGTCCAACAAGCCAGGTGTTATGAGGTAAAATTACATCAACATTGGCTAAAAAGCCTTTATAACAACTGACGTTGGAATAAACTATTATGAATGTTTATTTAAGTCCAGTATTTGTGACAACTGACATAATCGACATAAAAATCTATGGGTTTAGTCCAACAAGTACCGGGTATAATAAGGTTTTCAGAGGTAAAATGACATCAAAATTGGCCAAAGCAGCCTTTATGACTACTTGTGCTGGAGTAAACCGCAATGTTTACGTTCAAGTCAGTTGTCTTGAAAAGTGCATGTAGGTGTCATTAAGCATTACAATTGCTGGCCCCTTGGTGTTGTACATGCTGTGTTTCACTTTTCACAGTGCAGAAAAATTAGTGACACACAGGTCAGGCCTTTTTATGGCTTGCACCCACCCGACCCATTATGAGAGCCAGCCCAAACTTCCAACCAGTAAGTATATTTGTTAATCTATGACCCGAGCTTCATTTTTTGTCCCACTGTGCCCGCACCCACCAAATTTTCTAAGAACCTGACCGAAACCCGCCCAACCCACAGGACTCATGGATCACTACTGTATACTCACTAGAAAAACACTTTTTATGTTGTGTGTGCACTTAACAACAAACTAATACACAAAGGACACGGCCATTACTACTACTACTGTGTGTAAAGTTAAAGTAAATTTTATTGTCATTTCAGCTACAGTGCTGAGAAAAAGTATTTTCCCCCTCCCTGATTTCTTATTTTTTGCATGTTTGTCACACTTAAATGTTTCAGATTAAATTTGAATACTAGACAAAGATAACTCAAGTAAACACAAAATTCAGGAACACAAAAAGTGATGATTTTGTGTATTAAGGAAAACAAAATATCAAAACCTACATGGCCCTATGTGAAAAAGTAATTGCCCCCTAAACCTAATAACTGGTTGTGCCACCCTTAGTAGTGACAACTGCAATTAAGCATTTGCAATAACTGGCAATGAGTCTTTCACATTTCTGCGGAGGAATTCTAGCCCACTCTTCTTTGGAGAATTGTTTTAATTCAGTCGTATTGGAGGGTTTCCAAGCATGAAGCGCCTTTTTAAGGTCATGCCACAGCATCTCAGTTAGATTCAAGTCCAGACTTTGACTAGGCCACATCAGATCCTTCATTTTGCCTTTTTTAAGCCCTTCAGAGGTGGATGTGCTGGTGTATTTTGGATCGTTATCCTGCTGCAGAACCCAAGTGCTCTTCAGCCTGAGGTCACTAACTGATGGCCTGACATTCTCCTTCAGGAGTTTTTGGTAGAGAGCAGAATTCATGGTTCCATCAATCACAGCAAGTCATTGAGGCCCTGAAGCGACAAAGCAGCCCCAGACCATCACACTACCACCACCGTGCTTGACTGTTGGTATTATGTTCGTTTTCTGAAATGCTGTGTTACTTTTACGCCAGATGTAACAGGACGCACACCTCCCAAAAAGTTCAACTTTTGTTTTGTCAGCCCACAGAATATTGTCCCAAAAGACTTAGGGATCATCCAGATGTTTTTTTGACAAAAGTGAGACGAGCCTTTATGTTCTTTTTGGTCAGCAGTGGTTTTCGCCTCTCCCATGCATGCCATTTTTGCGCCATCTCTTTCTTATTGTTGAGTCATGAACACGGAGGCAAGTGAGGTATGCAGTTGCTTAGATGTTGTTCTGGGTTCTTTTGTGACTTCTTGGACGAGTCATCGCTGAACTCTTGGGGTAATTTTTGTAGGTCGGCCACCCCTAGGAAAGTTCACCACTGTTCCATTTTTTCTCCATTTGTGAACAATGGCCCTCACTGTGGTTCACTGGAGTCCCAGAGCTTTAGACATGGCTTTGTAATCTTTTCCAGACCGATAGATGTCAATTACTTTGTT
>JBBJLS010070078.1:0-12288 GCA_037577275.1 Bryconaethiops microstoma
CAGGCCTGTCTCATCTTTTTAAGTGGGAGAACTTGCACAATTGGTGGCTGACTAAATACTTTTTTGCCCCACTGTAGCTGTATTTGCTGTCTGTTTATACTGCAATATTTTCATATGAAAGATCTCTTAACATAGAAGTGTTTGAGGTGTGCTAAAAATATGAAGCTGCAAAAAATAATTAAAAAAAAAAAGTTTGATTCCAGAATGATGAACAGAGCTACAGTTGGTGGCAAGGTAATCAAGGTAGGTATAGAACATAAAAATGAAAATTAACATTTTAAATCAACAGCTAAAATACAGTTCTAACCAAATTAATATCCAAAATTTCCCATATTTGAAAGGTGCTGTTTATTTCAATACGTACAGTTTGTTGTTTATTATTAAGCATTTTTTGATGCTCTCACAAAGCTTTAGAAATATGAAATAAACATCTTAAAATTTCTGCTTATGTTTAAGTTGTAGCATTTTCACTGTATAAGATTGTTGAATTAAAGAACATTTATTGAGATAACACTATTAGTACAATGAGTTAGCGGGAGGGGCTTTTATTATTTTCTCCTATGAAAATAACAAGTGAATGCAAACATTTGAACATCAGCATATATACATGTACTCCCTAATACATATAAAGGCGAGGAGAAAAGAATAAAAGACACAATAGAATTTAATTACACCCAGAAAAAGCTATTATGAACTAAATGCTACTGGCTAAATCACATGCTGAGGAAAAACAGATGACCTTTCCTAAGAAACCTGAATACAAGTAAAAGCATCATTTGAAAATACATCAGAATTTTATGTACATGAATGGAAATGAGTCAGTGTAGATACTGCTCTTCTCTGTATATGAGCAAAATGCTGTTTTGTGATATACTGTTGTCAGTGGGTGGTCTAAAATGATAAAGCTTCATTTCATCTGCTGTCCTTCTGTTCACTTCACAGCAAACAGTCCTGTGGATCCAGTGGCTCCTGCAGAGTGCATGTGTGTGATCACTGGCATCAATACACTGTTTACTGCTTCACTCTTCACTATACCCCTCTTTCTCTCCACCACTACTGACATCCAGCTCATATACACTTTTAATATTATCTTCTTTGACATTTGAGGATAAAAATGAACAGAGCAATAAATTATTCCATTATTATTAATTTTGAGAAATATTTGAAAAGTGGTCATCAAAAAGCCAGACAACACGGCACGTAATGAGTGTAAGAGGATAATTGCAGTATCTAACTGATTAAATAAGTTGTTGTTGTTCCTAACAAAACTGTTTATGTAAGTGTTTTTCACAGAAAGACATCACCAAAGACTGGACAATAAAATTCCACAGAAGTTATAATATGCAAAATATAAAATAAAATGTAAAGACACACCAACAAAAGTTACCCAAAGGTTTGTCTAAAAAGATTAGTCTTAAGCCGGGCTTTATAGTGTTTGAACCATTGCTCCCAATCTCAGTGCTGCCGGAGGAGTGGCAGGCACAGAATGAAATGTACAATCCCTAAGCATCTTCAGCATGTTCAGCATGGGACAAAGCCCAGAAAGAAGGCTTTGTTGGGTGGATCTCACAGCTTGACTAGTGGTGTAATGCTGCAGGAGGTCCAAAATGTATTGAGGAGCCTAAAAATGTAGGGCTGTACAAGTGAGAATGAGGATTTTATAATGTATACTAAATTCCATTGCCAGCCAGTGCAGAGAAAGTAAGATATGATAGTAAGTCCACATGTCGGAGTGAGTAAAAACCTGGCAGCTGCATTTTGGATCTTACGAAGGCGAGTTAAAGCAGATTTACTTAGACAGGTAAAAATGATACTTAGACAGGTAAAATTCAGATTTACTTAGGCAGGTAAAAAATAGATTTACTTAAAATGATGGTAAAAATGATTGTTCACTGATTACAGTAATCAATGATGAGATAAAAGCACAAAAGACATTTCTATCTCAGCTTTAGAAACAAAACTCCTTGACAGTTAGTATTCTGAAATGAAAAAAACAGGAGTTACTAATGGACCTCAAACGAGCCTCAAAATTCAAGGACGACACTTAAGTTACGCAGAGAGATCCGAGACAAGCTAAAAAACTTTTGGCTAACAGCCGTGTACAGGTCAGGGGGACAAAAATTAGAAGTTCAGTTTTCTGAGAATTTAGCTTTGAGTTGTTGGTCAAACGCCATTCATTAATTTCTGTCAGACAGTCAACAAGGGAGGCAAATTGTAGATATATTAGGGCTAGATGTCATCAGCATAAAAATGATAAGAAATGTCCTTAAAAGGTGACATAAAAGGGGGAAGCTGGTGGCCTAACAGTCAGTGATCGCCCCTGCAATCAGAAGCCTGTGGGTTTGAATCCCAGGACTGCTAGTGGCACCACTGAAGTACTTTTAAGCAAGGAACCATTGCCACACACTGGCCCCCTGTTGGTGACGGCCCACTGCTTCACTTGAGTGAATGGGTTAAATGCAGAGAAAGAATTTCACACTGTTCGCACTGTGTGCTGTGCTGTGGCATGCTCACGCTTGATTGTAAGTGGCCACTTTACTTTATATAAAAAAGGGTAGGCCCAAGAATTGGTGCCACACCCCTGACTATGTGAGACACTGGGGACCTGAGCCTGGTTTCTCCCACTTACCTGGTTATTAACACCTGTTTTGCATTTCCTCCCTCTCTATTTATACTGTGTCAGCTAGTGTCTGTTCACCATCATGCCTCAGGCTAGTGTGGTATGTGTGGTACTTTGTCAGTTTGTCTGTGTGCTTCTCTCACAGATCTAAAGAAACCTGAACTCCTGGCAGCTCCTTTTCGACACTGAAGACCCTGACCGAGTTGAACCGAGCGGCTGGACCTGGCAACTCCTAGACATGTGTTAAACTGTAAACTTGTCAGTTCTTCCTCTCCGCTGACCGAGCAGATTCTTCACCGCTGGTCCTGGTGCTTCCCGAGTCATTCCTCGCTCCATTACGGGGCCTCTGCTTAAGCAGTTTGGACTATCACGCAGTTTAATGCGAACCTGCAGGAGTACTGTATCTTGTGCTCCAGTCACTATTTAAACCCCCTAAGTTTAAAATAAACTTAATTTTGACCTTAATTTCCCATATAGGAAATTAAGAAAAATTAAGGGAAAAGTACACAGATTAAGGCTGATTCAGGGGTAAAACTACTGAATTTTCCCCTTATTTTTCAAAATTTGCCCCTCAAATAATGGAACCTCCTGAATTAACACCATAAATTTAAGATGAAGGGTTTTCACACTCAAGCCTTCAACCTAATTTTAAGGTAAAATGAATGACCACTTAATTCAAATCAAGGGGCTTGGTGTATTTTCAGGTGTAAATTAAGGTAGGGTTCAGCAAATTTTAAGTACATTGTGTTTTGTAGTGAGTTATGGACTGTTCTCTATTCTGTTCTCTAGTCTTCAAGCTCACTTCTGGACTGCTTCTGTTTAGTTCAAGTATTGTGCTGAAGATGACTGACCTTCCAGTTTTGTTAAGTTGCCCCAGTCTACTGCCTCATTTGTTCATGCTGCTATCAGCACTCATTCAGTTCTCTTGCTTGCATTCTGTGACTGCCAGTAATTCATCAGTCTTTACTGTGAGTCTTCCTGATACACATACTGCATCAAAAAAACGACAAATTAAAAGACATACATTTGTGGTTGCTTTAGGTTAAGTCCTTTAACAAAACGGCTGCAATATTTACACCAGAAAAAATTAGGTCTAGCGTGTGTCCTCCACTATGAGTGAGACTTAAAACATGCTGTGTGTAATTATAAGTCTCAGTAATGCTCATAAAGTCAGACGCTGCGCTGCACAAGGAGTCACGGACATGGAGATTCAAATCACCAACCAATATTACTTTATTTCATTTGGTAATGGAGGTTCAGAAAACAGAAAATTAAGCTAAAAATGACCTGGCAGGGGCAGGAGGATGGTAGATTAGAGTGCAGAAGACCATCCTTCATCACCTGTGGTTCAAAGGACTCATAAGCGATGGCGCTGATCTGCTGACAGGTGAACTTGGTCTTGTAAACCACTGTAAGGTTGCCACCTTGGCTGGATATCTGTGGCATGCTAACATCTGATAGACACAGTTCATTAAGATGAGGAAAATCCATGTCTTGATCACAGACACAAACATAAAATCCAAAGCTTCACTGCAATACAGGTCATTCAGAATAAAAGACTTTTTTGAGACAGATTGTCCACTGACCAGACCCATCCGGGCTGAAGGTGAGGTGGGAGTGGTGTCAGCTGGAGCCTGGTGAACATCATGCAGCACAACGGTGTTCCTGACACCAAAATCCTGGTGAAGACTCACGCAGAGCTGCAGGCAGGCATGCAGCGGTGCAGGAGGAGCAGGAACAACATGTCTTAGACATGGAGGCCTCCCATGCCACAGGTTGAATCTTGCAGCATCTTGCAGAAACAAACATCCTAAGAAATGAGAGAGCAGTGCCACACCATCACCATCACCGAAGCTACACCTGCAAGCCAGCCCTTGTCCCATGCTTTCTTATGGCACTTTTTGGGCTTTCAGGCAGCAATGGAGAGAAACCAAGCACATCCGAGGTGGAAAGAAGTTATAATTATTATTCTGACTTTGAAAAGTTGCCATCACAGCTCTAATATGGAGTAGCGAGAATCGGTCATACACGATAACAGGTTAAACACCATGCCCATGCTTTAAAACCCAAAGGGCAGCTTAAAGAATAAACAAGAACGACCAAGTAAACCAACTATGAAGGGACAGCACAGCCTGACACAGGCACCAATACTTTCTGGTGTTTAGCTAATAGCATTTCAGTCTGCACAGATTAGGCTATTATTGAATAAAACAACCAAATTACTAAAATGACAAGTGATTCCACACTTTTTTATATTCAGCCCAATTCCGTTGACCAACTAGGTCTCCTTCTAGCACATGATGGGTAAAGACTAGCAGGTTGTTATCCAAGACACCTGAAGCATACTTTGAGAACACCAGCTGCTCATTGTGTTAATTGTCTGTTAACAGTCATGTTGGCTCAAATCACACTGAGTGATGAGGGAGAGAGATCCACCCAGAGAGAAGGAGGCCAATTAATTGCAAAGTTAGCTAAATGGTGGAATAACGTTTAGTTACTATGCTGCTTGCTGCTGGAACAAACTGCCCATCAGTATAAGATCTGCACGAACTGTAGCTTTTAGAGCTGCTGTATTCTTTTTTTTTTCAACTTCCTACTGTTTTATGCTTTATTCTATTCCCGTAAAACACACTGAATGACCATCGTGCATGATAATGGATTATAATAATAAACTTGACTAAATGAGTTAGGTAGCCTAATTACATTATAGCTGTATTGCAAATTGGCCTCCAACTGAAGTGAAATCCTTCAATATAAAAACTATTTTGAAAAAGGTGTTTTATTATACAAAACCGCCAGAGCCCAGGATTCTTCTCCTTTGTATCAGTGTGCTCCTTTAGCATTTCCCGAGCCTGACAGGCTCGCCTGATCCCTCATTTGTCTTTTTTAGGAGATAAAAGATTGGCAGTCACCATCACAGATATACAACCAGACAGGGCCATCAAAGGGCTGCGCTCCCCAAATACGCAGCTCTGGGTGGGCTAATCTACACACAGCATATTTGTCAGGTCTGACTTTTTTGATTTGGATCTGCAAAGAATGTGATTAGATCATCCAACCCTGTGCCTTGCATGCATGCGTTCTGAATGACATTACTGCTCCTATCTTCAACTCATCATCTGCCCTTGAACGGACCTATCCATTACTCCACACAAAAGTGCTTATGCTGGGCGAAAAAAAAATGTGCCCCTGCAGTGAAGTGGCCACTCCTGGATGCTCTCTCCCTCACCGAATCGAAATGTTAAGCCAGTCATTTATTCTTATTAACTGGCAGCTGAAAGGACTATTAGCCACGCAAGGGATTATCATATCCCTGGAGTGTCTTCTGTTTATCACCCCAAATCAGGAAAAAAAAAAAAGACATACAGTCGTGTGGTACACACATTTATACCAGTACTGTTCAGAATGAAAAAAAAAAGCCCTGTAAAGAAAAGGAAGGCAGCACTGGAAGTGAGCCATAACCTTCTTGAATTCTTATGTGTCTAACAATAAGGCATTGCACTCCAGGAAACGAGCCTCCTCATTCAAAGTTCCATTGAGATAATAGCCTCTGAGAGTGTCATGAGTCTTCATTAAAAACAAATTAGCACAGATTGCATCATTTGCTGCACTTTGCAAGACCTCTGTACACTTTTAGAACACAATGAAGCTGCGGAATATTGTTAGTCATGTTAAATTAAGAGCATTTAAAGGAAATTCCAATGATTTTTCAAAATGGCTGTATATTGTAAAGGTTGCGATGTAGACTAATTCAGCGTTACAGATTTCTTTACAGTGGTGGTGATGTCTACTATGTCTACAGTAGTTCTCAAAAATCCTACAATCTTAGCGCAGAGAATTTCATACCAGACCACTGTAAATGTTTGACCTGTTTACATGTTAAGCATTTATGGCATTTTGCTTAAAGCCTTTTCTGGAACTTTTTAACAGAACTTTTAAACAGGATTGTTATGACCAGAGATAAGAGAGGGAATTTCAGGGACCCACGACTGGACACGGGAAAAAGACTCAGACAATAATATGGTACAAGTAACGTGTTGAGTGTAGGGGTGTGCGATATATATCGTTTACGATAGGACATGTTTTAATCACGCCGTGGTTTTGAGAGTTGTACTAGCACACATGCGCCTGCGCGCTCCGTTCAGTAGCGGAAGGTGAAAAGGCCATGGATGCTAAGATATTCACAGAGAAACAGAGCTAGGCTAATTCACTAACCATCTAGCTGCACTCTCTGTTTTTGTAGATCTGTTAGCCAGGCGTAGGCCTCATCACTCACGTGGAGATGGTTTGGCTTCAGGAGGGTGGATGTGGCTCAAACCAGCCCAATTAGACAGCTATGTGGGAAAGCGGTTTAGATTAAAGATGCTGCCACAACAAACCCCTGAACTCAGTATGGAGAATATGAAAAGCTTCGGGGGTCCGTTAAATCCATTATAGCGGTGACAGTAAAAAACAACACAGCAGCACACTTTTTGTGCTGCTTTCTACGTTTTGCTGCTTTCTATGTTATGCTATAATGCTGCCGACACCCATGGCTAAAGATATGGTGCCAGTTCAAGTGGTTGGCAAAGATGGTTTTAAAGAACTTCTGAACATGTTACACCCAATTCACACATGGTGAGGCGGGGCGAGGCGAGGCAGGGCACGGGCGCGGGGGAAGGTGGAAGGTGAAGAGTGGAAGGGCCAGCTCATCTGATCACCCTGGTTTGCAGAGGTGCTCAGTCATAGTAGTTTCAATGAGGGAAAACGCAGATATCGTGCACGCTATAACACTAACAGCAGCACGGTTATGTTGCAGCCACATTCTAAGGTTAAAAAGCTAGGTAACCATATACAGCAAAGCAACATAACTGTATTGCGTTGAGTTGACTTACTTGTCTGATGCTTTGTAGCGAATCAGAAGAGTCAACTCCCATCGAGTGAGCGCCAGCTCCCCACTTTTTTCCCTTTCACTGGTGCAGAAAGTAAGGGAACTGGTTGCGGCTCTTTGTTCAGCCATGGACCGAAAATTTCAGCGTATGGAGTTCAACACTGTCCTCTCAGAAACCACATTACTGGATCCTAGGTTTAAAAAGCTTGCATTCAATGACAACAGAGCTGTTGACGAGTCACTTCATAGAATAACTGCCGCAACAGCAAAATGCTCCCTCATCAGCCAGCCAGCTCCACTATTAGAGGGCCAAGTGGAGAAGGAGCAACAAACTTCTGCTGTGTGGAGTCTCTTTGATGAAAGAGCTACAGGAGATGCTGCAAAGAGAAATACTACAGCTGATATTATAATAGAGACGCGATGTTATCTTGAGGAGCCCCTCATCCAATGTGGAGAAGACTCACTGAGCTGGTGGCAGGGCAAGGACTCAGTCTTCCCACACCTGGTGAAGGTGATGGAGGGGAGACATCTGTTCCTTCGGAGAGAGTCCTCTCAAAAACAGGGCAGATAACTGAGAGGAGAAACCGCATCAGCCCATCCAAGCTGAGGCATTTGATTTTTCTAAATGTCAACCTGCACTGAGGACATACGGCTTGGTTACTGAGTTTGGTTCTGTTTCTGTTCTGTGGATTTGTTTGCATTGTCAAATTAAAATTAAAAGTTTGATTAAAATAGTAAATACAAATAAGAATGCCTGCTTTTGTAACAAAACAAATACACAAAATTAGGCAATTATAAGGCTTCTCATAAAAACACTAAATGCAAAAGGGTTTATCAACACAAAAAACATTCATTATGGCCAAGGTAGGCTAAAATATGAGGCTACAGATGATGATCAACTAAGAGCCGTTTGGAAGCCAAAAGAACCAGCTCTTCTTTGGGAGCCGTGGCTCTCTGAAAAGAGCCAAACTTCCCATCACTACTCTAAAAAAAGTGTTCTTTCACATGATCACATTGACAATTGGTGGAGCACATTTTTCAGGGGAGGGGGGGCGAAATTCTCTGGGCGGGCAAAGCATGAGAAAGGGGAGGTGACCTTTCCTCTTAGATCAGGCCATCTGAGCTGTCATTCTCTCAACGGCAGAGCAGGATAATCAAAGCACTTTTTATACCTCTCACAATTTCTAGCCACTGCAGGACCATAGGCAGTCTAAGGGAACTCGTATTAATGTTAAAAAATCTCATTTTCATGTCATGGGACCTTTAAGGGCAGGGAGGTGGGAGTTCCAGCTACGATCCACCACTGGGAGGCAACAGGGATAATCGGCCAATCCTCACTCACTCTACTAGTCAATCATATCACGTGGTGGCCCTAAAAGAGCGAGAGGGATCCCGTGATCTCTCCCATCACCTCCCATGAGCCTTTGCGCACAGTGTGAGTGGCCAGTTGGCCGTTTATTGTGTTTTTGGGGACAGTAGAACGGGGGAGTAGATGCTTGTGTGACTGTGTGTTTATGTGCCTTATTTTGTGTGTTTGAGCCGCGGGCTCGGGGTTGAAGTTTTGGGAGTGATATCAGCACATGCCTGTGGGGCGCTGTATCCTCTGTATGTGGAAGTCGGTTTTGAAGCTGCCAAAGCTGAGAAATAAAGATGATTTTCTTGAAGCTCATTGTGTCTTTGAGAGCCGAGGAACTGAGCATTCTGCCTTCCTCGGACGTCCAGATGGTGCTAGTGTCATTTGGAGGCCAGCGCACCACCACGAGGGGTAAGCTGGGCCAGAGATGATGGCCAGGAGGCGACGCCCACACAGCCAGGATCCCGACTAGCCATCAAGCTGCTGCAGTACGACAGGAAGGCGCCGTTAGAGCCATAACTGATGCAGATCGAGCTGGCGGCATGGCACAACTGATGGGACCAGAACGAGATGGCTAGGCGCTGCAGCACCACATCGACACTGGGGATGCTACTCCGGTTCGTTTGCGCCCACACAGTTCGCCACTGGCGAAGTGGCAGGTGGCCAAACAGAAAATCTAGGAGATGGTGGCAGCAAGGGTGATTGAGCCATCAGACAGTCCTTGGGCAGCACTGGCAGGTGAAAAAGAAGGACGACAGTTTCTGTGTGGACTACCGGCGCCTGAACGCGGTAACAAAAAAAGATTTGTATCCCCTTTTGGTGCTCCGAACAAAATGCATCGTTTACCTTGACGATCTGTGACGCGGGGAGAACTCTTAGTGGTGGTCCAGAGCCTCCGTCACTCCTGGCCATACCTGTGTGGACAGAAATTCCGTCTCCGAACTGCCCGACATTTTGAGGGAAGTGAACGGTGTGGTGGGGGTCGGACATTTTGGGGTGACCAAAATGCTAACATGGCTCCGCAGTCATTTTTACTGGCTGGAGTGCAGGCGGAACGTTGAACTGTTTATCCACTGTTGCGACGCCTGCAACACTAAAAAGGGACCAAGCGGCCAATCACAGGCGCCGATGCAGCCCTACATGGTGGGGCCCCCATGGAGCGGGTAGGCATGGACATTTTAGGGCCGTTTCCACAGACTGAGCTGGGGAACCACTACATGCTCATGGCCAAGGATTATTTCACCAAACGGCCCAAGGCATATACAATAGCGGACCAGAGTGCAACCACAGTGGCAGAGAAGCTGCTGGAAGAGTTTTTCTGCAGGTTTGGGCCTCCAGAGGAGCTGCACAGTGACCAAGGGCAAAACTCAGTGACCCAAGCACAAGTGTTTGGGGACATGTGTTGCAGCTACAGGACATGTGTTACAGCGTCAGAAACGGGCGTACGACGTGCAAAGCTGGGGGCCCGATTTTGCACCATGGGACTTGGTCTGGGTTTACTGCCCCTCCCGGAAAAAAGAGTGGAACCCAAAGCTTGACAGCTACTGGAGGGGGCCGGCAGAGGTCCTCGAGTGACTCGATGAGGTGGTGTACCGAGTGCGGTTGAGGGCCGCCACAAGGCAGTGGTCCTGCACAGAGACCGACTGGCACCATACCAGCCACAAGCTGGTGTGAGGGATGCTCCTGAGCAGGACACTGACCACACTGAGCCACCAGACACATGTGGTGAGTTGATGGACCTGGGGGAGTGGGGAGCGAGTGGTGGGGCTCTATTTCTGCCCAGGAGGACACACCAGAGACTGCCAGATGAGGCACAACTTGCCACCTCGTCTGAGAGATTTTGTGCTGGATTCATGGGGTGGCCATGGATGGCGCTCCCCGTTTGAGGGGGCTGTATGACGAGCCAGCACAAGGCTCCCATGAGCCTTTGCGCACAGCGTGAGTGGTCAGTTGGCCATTTATTGTGTATTTGGGTACAGTAGATGCTTGTGTGACTGTTAGTGTGTTTCTGCATATTTGAGCCCCTCTCGCCAATTAAAGACTACACAATTACTTCTACATAATTATTTCTACACAAACTTTATGTGCTGGTATTGTACTACTTAGGAGTGCTAGCAGAAATTAACATTATCTAAGAGGTGTGATTGTCTTTTTTATAATGTTTTGATTTTTACAGTGGTAAGTTTGTGAACCTTTCAAAAAAATCCTGAAAAACAACCCAATCACAGAAACGAGACAATAACCCTTTCTTTTATGTTAAGGTCAGACGTTAATTTTGCTTAGATGTTGCTTAAACCTGCTCCTAGTTTACCTGGGTTCTTTTTGTGTTTTGCAGACTACTGCACTCTTTGCACTTGGAGTGATCTTTCCTGGTCAGCCACTGTTGGGTAGAGGAACAATGGTTTTGAATTTCCTTTATTTGTACACAGTCTGTCTGACCATGATTTGGTGGAGTCCAGGGTCGGACTGACCCTCTGGTGTATCGCGTATTTTCCTGTTGGGCCGACGTGCTATTTGGGCCGACACAGTTTATTTATTCATTTATTTATTTATTTATTGGTCTGAGCGACCCATAAGACTTGTAGATCGGCGGCCCAACTGACACAGAGCTGGCCTAATTGCTTTGGTCCCTGCGTTTGTGTAAAGCAATCGTCAAAAAAAGTCAGCACAGGGGTTTATTTCCTGACACCCGGCCCCTGAAACACTCCTCTGTGGCCCATTTGTTCTTTTCTTTAGTGACATGGGGCTGGTCCAATTATATTTTTAAACTCCTCCCTCTTTTGGCTCTGGGCCAGGTGTGGTGGATGAGATGGAGAGAGAAAACGTAAAGGGGGCAGAGAAACTGAGAGAGAAAAAAAGTTAGCACTTCAGACAGATGCCAAAAAGTGCCAAAAGCGTTGAATTAATGTATTAATTTAGGTCAATTAATCACAGAAAAAATAACGCATTAAAAAAATTAACGCTGACAAATCGCACTACGTGACTTTAACTCGGTCCAGTGTTCTTTCTAAACATGCTACCCATCAAGATGTGTTACCGTGCCCTTTTGTGCATGTGCAGTTCCACAGTTTTGGGATTCAGTGCCACACCCATAAATCTGTGCCACCGTGGGAGACTGGCAGCTGTATAAACTTCAAGGGAGCATTTTTCCACAGTGTAGCATGAATTGTCTGCACACCCTGCTTCACTGTAGTATTTCTCAGTGTTACAACCAGACTGTATAAACTGGCTTTATGCACCTCTAAAGATCTGTCTATCAATCTAGGCTCCTCTCATTTAAATAAAATATATTTTCTCGAATTATGCATATTATTTGCCTATTTCATCATTATGAGTCCAAAACTGACTGTAAACTGTATAAAAGCCTCAAGCTAGCATTTTTTGACAGGGTGGCATGAATCAATAGACTTCTTAGAAAATATATTTTTAAATACAATATATTTT
>JBBJLS010070079.1:0-12287 GCA_037577275.1 Bryconaethiops microstoma
TTTCCACTGATTTTTATTTTTATTCAGATTTAACTTTATTTTATTTGGATTTTTATCAGATTCTATTTAGACTTATAATAGGCTTATTTTATGTATTTTATCTTACTTTTTATTTTACACTACTCTTGTGTCTTGTGTCTCTCTGTGTCTGTGTAATGTGGCAGTCACCACATAAACAATTTCCTTCGGGATAAATAAAGTTTTCTGATTCTGATTCTGATTCTCATTCTGATTTGTCTGTTTGTCATTGAATTTTGAAAAAATGAAAGAGATTCCAAAACATTGTTTAACTTATTTGAACTGCCCTGACAGATGTTTTCTTGACAGATGAATGTATTTTGTTACTTCTTTATTTCTTTATTTCTCTCTTTTTTCATTGTGTGGAGTCCTCTTATAGTGTCTAATATGATTTTTTTAGATTTCAGGTTCCTTTGAATTATCTGGGTTTTTTGCAATAGGATTTCCAATTTAGTTGTTTTTATCAGCACTGCTGCTAATGAATGGTATGTTCTTTCACATTGCACAGGACTGACAGGCATTTCCAGAAAAATAACTTCCTTTCAAATTACTGCAGAAAATAGGAAACATAGTCCCCATTAGACAGATGTTTTTCATTAATGAGTCCCTTCAAAACCAAATGTTCCAGGTGGAATCCTTAAACTCCAGGCTTTTCATTCAGTTACTTTATGAAACCTGCTGGGGACCAAATGAGATATAGTTAGGAGTCTTTGTTTTCTGTGTGTTGGGGCCTCCAACTTGCATAAGCTTCCACACATTCTTGGTCATCCTGGATCTATGCGGACAACACTAATTGATTTACAGGCAAATAAAAGAAACAGTAATGAAAGGACTCTCCACAAGGTTAAACTGTTAGCTATCAAGCAACTTTTGTGTGCATCACTGAAAGGGAGTAAACTATATGAGTCATTTGGGTTGAGGGTCAACACTGTGTAAACTTGGTTAATCTCACATATGAATGTTAGTATTGGCGACTAGTGCACATTAAAGTAACTGAATTCAGTTAAATAAGGGGTTACCTACAATTTTTTTGATATATTAAGTTGATATTAATATTAAATTACATGGGCTTGATTAAGCAACTTTACATTGGTCAGTTTATTTCAAAGCAATGTTTGTTTAAATGAAATGTGAACCAACGTCAAAACTATCATGATCACTTATGCACTTTGTATTTCACCTTCAATTGTTAGCCTCATAACATCATCCACTATTCCTCCAAGTACGGCCTCAACTGGTGAGATTTCTAAATAAGAAATGCTACAGAGATCATTTAATTGTCTCATCAGTCCAAAGGGCGTTCTCCCAGGAACCCTGAGGCCTCTCAACATGCATTTTGGTGAATTCCAGTGTGGCTTTTTAATGTTTTTTTTTCTGTCAGTAGTGGAGCCCTCTTCTTCCATAGAGTCTTCTTCCATGGAGCCCATGTTTAAAATGCGATTGATGGTCTGATAAAAAAATAACATACATTGACCTTGGAGTTCAGCTTGAATTGTTTTGTATGGTTTCCTTGGCTCTTTTTTTACCATCTACACTGTCCTTCTGATCAACCTGGGGTTTCAATACATTCATTTTCTATATCATTTTCTTTCTGAGCTTCTGAGACAGCTGTCTCCTTTCCTTCCAGTTCAGTGTGGCACACACAATGATACTAAACTATACCATAGCATGTTTTTTCCCCTCAAATAGGCTGAATGACTCAGGAAAAGATTGATGGAACCTTTGACATAAATTTAGGTTAAACACTTGGTTTGAAACATGATTATAATGCAAGAATTTATTGTCTTGTTGGGGATACCGACAAATCTGTCCATGCAATTTTAGCATATCTTGGTGAAATAAACAACATATATGTCCCCTCCTACTGCTGAAAGACCCAATGATGACCCAATTTCAGTTTTGTGGCAGAAAGTTCACAATACCATGCACTCTAACAAGGTCCCCATTGCCACTGGAAGAGAAACAGGCCCACAGCATCACAAATCTTCCACCATACTTAACAATGGATGTTTTTCTGCGTATTCATCCTTTGTTTTACCCCAGACCAACCTGGAATGTTTGTGGCCAAAAAGCTCAATCTGACCAAAGCATATTTCACGAAGTGCCACAGGAAGGAGGCGCAGGCACGGATTTCCACTGCTTATCTAGGATGTTATTTCCAGAAACAAACACAAATGCATGAGGGCCAAAACACAAAACTACCAGAACCCTGGTAACCAAACATAAGCTGTTGGTCACTGTGATGGTGAACCAACCCTGGGATGCATCCCAGGAGAACTTATATACAAACCCCACATAGAACTGAACCTATGAAGTCATTTATTCACATAAACTAATGGCGGCCTCTAGTGGCTGCTGACTGGGGATGTCAAACCATATGGTTCCAGTTAAAGTCCCAGTAGCATTTAGCAAACTCCACAGTTATAATAAATTTACTTGAGCTAAAGGTTAGATATTTTCTTTTTATTCAGTGTGTGAGTATCCTAGTGTGGTAAAAAATAATTTAAATAATTTAAAATAATATTTTTACACATACTTTATCGGGGTGCCAATAATTGTGGAGGAAACCGTATATACATAATACATAATTTAATCAAGTACTTGTCAATCCAGGTTTCTGATGATAACTGACATTCCATCAATAATCAAAATTTCTAATTAAACAAGGACATTTTAAAACTCTTGTTCACAATTTTAAAAAATGTATAATACTATTTGATGAAAAAATTTGGTTATAACTCAAATTCACTAACATTTCAACATTATAAATGCCATAAAATGAAATCTGAATATGGTAATAACTTTTTTATGTCAACTTATTCAATAACTGTTAATTAGATTCTTTGGAATTAGTAAATTTGTATAGAAAAGATTGATTCATAATGCCTTTTCTTCTTGCTATTTTCTCAGGCTTAATGTCAACTACTGTTTTTTCAAAGAATGCCTCAAGCAGCACTGCAGGTAAGAATACACCAATGAATACTAATGCTGTTAATATACATTGCTCTACTGTTGTGTCGTATGTGGTTGTATGTTACATTTGGTTAGCTGCGTTGTCGTTTTAAATACATAAATGCATTTAAAATGTTTAATAATTATTTTTACCATAAAGAAATAGAAAGAGGAAAAACTAATCAATGTATGTAAGGATGAGCGATAAGAGGAAGATGGTAGCAAAAGAAGACAAATGAAGAAAAGGTCCTGTGAGATGGCAGTTAAGTAAATAAAGGGATTGCAGAGAGATGGCATGGGAAAAAAGGTGAGTTGTCATGTCGGGGACCTGAGGAAGGAGAACACAGAAGCAGGAGAACAAGAAAAAACACAAAAAGACTTTAATGAGAAACCGGAGAATAAACAGTTCTTCGAAAACAAGTTTGTAGAGAGCTCAACAGAAGATAGTCCTTTAACTGAGGGTAAACTGTTCTTGACAACGCAAACACGTAGGGAAGGTGAACAGAAGACAGTCCTTTAACTTAAGCTCTGAAAACCTATAGAGAGTAAGAGGGTAAGATAGAGGGTAACGATCAGCCTGAGATGTGGTGGTGGCCTAGTGGTAGGGTATTTGCCTCTGGACCAAGAGGTCATGAGTTTGAATCCTACCTTCAACACACCAACACTGGGTTCCTGAGCAAGACCCTTAACCCCAAGTTACTCCAGGGAGACTGTCCCCTGTAGTTAGGGAATGGAAGTCGAGCGTCTGCTAAATGCCGTAAATGTAAATGTGAAGACGTCGCTATGTAGCGAGGGCAAACTCGATATGTTTCACTCCTAATGAGGAGTCTTGAAGAAGAGAGCACGAAGGCTGTGGCATTGTGCTGTGCAACAGCCATGATGAGTCAGACCAGCCTGAAGTATTTTTGCCTGAGGTATCACTTGAAGTTTGGTGGGTTTCGGACAAAACGTGTCTGAGCAGGACTATCTGAAAGTTGAGGATTTAGGTGGGCACCAATACTTTTGCAAATTGTTTTCGCCGGACAAAATGGGAATAACGAACGAACGACAAAATGTAGCAAAAACCTGTGAACAAGCATGCTATTCCAGATAGGTCTGACGTTTCAGAATTGGAACAATGCCTCTATCTCGAAAGCCCTGGGAGGAGTAGGGGGCCAAAAAACGGGTGAACGGAATAAAAATAATAATGAAACTTAAAAAGGACAATAGAGCAAGCACACTAATAAAAGGTCAATACTTTGTGCTCTTTGAAACAAAAGAACTTTTAAACCAAAAATTTGTCGTTTTTATTTTTTGGAGGTGGCACGAGTCAAAATAAGAGTTTATGAGCTTTTTGACTGTAAGTCTATCAAGACTACAGTTCGCAATAATTGTTTAATTTCAACTCTTGAGGGTCAACACTGTGGGAACTTCGGCAACCTCACTGATAAACAGACTATGAGCCCTATTAATGTGATCTCCTTGATCATATCAGTAAAGATGTAAAAGGTTCAAATGAATACAGAATCAAAACGCATGGCTATGCATGTTACAGCAATATCCAATCCGACTAACCCACCTCATTCCTCTAAAGAGTTGAAAGTACATAAGTGGTGCAGAGTGTGAAATTTAAAAATGGAACATTTTCTAAATTATTAAGGTAACACTTCACTGAAAGCCAGTATTCATGAGTCTACATGACATAACCTACAGTAACACTTAGGCTTATTAACGTCAGGCCTGGAGGTAATGACGGTGGGTGGTTGTTGGAAGAATTTGTTATCCTTATTAAGTTTCACACATATTAAATGATTATAAGCACAGTCACACGCACACATGCACACACATAAACCTTATATGACCCTTGGGTCTCACAGTTTTGTATGCATGGATCACAAATGAGCTTTGGGACAGGTTTGCCTCAACTTATTTTAGTGTGAGATATGTATTCACAGGAGAGACCTATTTTCTGATAAGCTAGAATACCCAGAAGGGAAGCGTGGGTTTGGGGAAATTCTGTTGTCTTTGTCCACAGAAGTCCCTGAGGGACGCCAGATGCTAGGAGGACGAGGTGACCTGGCTTGGAACGTTTGAGAGTGAAAGAAGCAGAACTCTCCCATCCATATTAGTGCATGTTTTGACATTGATTGCCTGCAGACATTGCTTTGAAAATTAACTAAGTAACGATGTCCCATACTCACTGCCCACTGCCTATATATATAGATTTTGAACAACTCCTCTGTAAGACTTACTTCTACAGTTGTGACTTCTTCCCTTGCTGCAAGAAAAAAAACTACCTGTTTGATTTTGACTCCATCTTGTGGTGAGCTTCCTTTATTTTAAAGAGTCTTTTGGAAATTCTTCTGACAGTGGCTGCTAGAGGTAACCCTTACTTAAGTAAGGGTTTGTTTTCATTATTAGTCACAGCTGGTGTTTATTAGTGTTTCTGTTTTGTTATTGGTGGTTGGGTTTTGTGTTTTAGTATTTAAGGGTTTTGTGTTTGGTTTTTCGTTGTTGGTCAACCTGATCGTTATTTGTTATGCTCCTGTCACGCCAGTTTTGTTTTGGTTAAAAACAAAAGGACAAAATGCATTTTGTGTCTCAGAGGTGCGTTTGTGTTAGCCCAGCGTGCGAGGAGAAGGGGTGGCAATGCGAGAGAAGACATGACAGATTGACCGACTATACTACTAAGGGTGCACTGGTGGTCTCGCTGCGAAGGGGGACGCTGAGCGTCGAGACCACGCTCCCGAGTGCCGAGACCACGCTCGCCAGCACCGAGCGCCATGGCCGCTCTCTGGAAACCCGTGCCAGCACCCCGGACATGGGTGCAGCCTCCCACGCCTGCCCCCCGACTTCGGTTACCACAGTCAGGTAGCCTAGTTGGGGCTAGAGTTGGGGCAGCCTGGAGCCCGTAGGCCTTTTAGGCCCTTTGGATGAACTGTCAGGCTCTTTACCCGAGCCTTTAAGGCCCAAAGCAGCCCAGTAGCTTAGCCCGTTAGCCCAGCAGCGTAGCCCGTTAGCCCAGCAGCTCAGCCCATTAGCCCAGCAGCGCAGCCCAGTAAAGGGGCTGTTAGCCACAGAGGGGCTTTTCGAGGGACTGTTAGCTGCAAAGGGGCTTTTTGAGGGGCTGTTAGCCGCAGGGGGGGGTTCAGAGGGGCGTTTATTGGGACTGTTAGCCGCAGAGGGGCCTTCAGAGTGGATAGCAGCTGCAGAGGGGCTTTTTGAGGGTCTGTTTGCCACAGAGGGGCGTTCAGAGGGGCCCTTAGCTGCAGAGGGGCTTTCAGAGGGGCTCGTAGCCTTAGCAGAGGGGCTTTCAGAAGGAACGGTAGCCGTAGCCACAGTAGAGGGGCCCGTAGCCACAGTAGTGGGGCCCATAGCCATAGCAGAGGGGCCTGTATCCACAGTAGTGGGGCCCATAGCCATAGCAGAGGGACCTGTAGCCACAGTAGAGGGGCCCGTAACCTAAGCAGAGAGGCTTTCAGAGGGGCCCATAGCTGCAGCCACTGTAGAGGGGCCTGTAACCTTAGCAAAGAGTCTTTCAGAGGGGCCCGTAACTGCAGCCACAGTAGAGGGACCTGTAACCTTAGCAGAGAGGCTTTCAGAGGGGCCCATAGCCGCAACCACAGTAGAGGGGCCTGTAGCCTTAGCAAAGAGGCTTTCAGAGGGGCCCATAGCTGTAGTCACAGCAAAGGGGCCCGTACCTATAGCCTTAGCAGAGAAGCTTTCAGAGGGGCCTGTAGCCACATCAGAGAGGCCCATAGCCACAGCAGAGGGACCTGTAGCCTCAGCAGAGGTGCCCATAGCCACAGCAGAGGGGCCGGTAACAGCCACAGGAGCGGGCGGCCTTCCCCTGAATTTTTTTGGGGGTACTGGAGTGTTCAAGAGCTCCAGAGCTCCCTGTAAAAATAAGGTCCCAAGGCCAGGGAGGAGCCTCCGATAGGGGATTCTACATCAGTAGTCTGCGAGGGGCTCCCTGCGAAGGGATCCCAGGAGGGGGCCTTGTCTGGGAGAATGGAGAGGAGCTATTGGGAGCGGGCTCCATCTCCGAGGACAGCGAGATGTTCCCCACTAAGGTGGGGGCTCCACCCCTGTGGTCAGAGAGGGGCTCCTGGTAGGGGCCTCGACCCCTGAGATCAGAGAGGGGCTCCCGGTAGGGGGCTCCAACCCTGAGGACAGAGAGGGGCTCCCGTAGGGGGCTCTGCCCCTGAGGACAGAGAGGGGCTCATGGTAGGGGCTCCATCACCTGAGGACAGAGAGGGGCTCCCGGTAGGGGTCTCCGCTCCTGAGGACAGAGAGGGGCTCCCAGTAGGGTTGGCTGCTAGAGGCCACCCTTGCTTAAGTAAGGTTTTGTTTTCACTATTAGTCACAGCTGGTGTTTATTAGTGTATCTGTTTTGTTATTGGTGGTTGGGTTTTGTGTTTTAGTATTTAAGGGTTTTGTCTTTGGTTTTTCGTTGTCAGTCAACCTGATCGTTATTTGTTGTGCTCCTGTCTCCCCTAGTTTATGCAAGTTTGGATCTAGAGTTTGGCTCTCATGCCAGTTTTGTTTTGGTTAAAAATAAAAGGACAAAATGCACTTTGTGTCTCAGTGGTGCGTTTGTGCTAGCCCAGCGTGCAAGGAGAAGGGGTGGCAATGCGAGAGAAGACGTGACAATTAAGAGGCTTATTTAAACAATTCTGACAGTTCTTGTAACATTTTCTGAGGTGATATTGTATAATATTAGTATTAGAATTACTATTACAAATATGGAGAATGCAGTTATACTGTTCCACATTCAATGCTGAGGATCTTTACATGTATTTAGCCAAATTCAAGTTTGACATTAGGCTTGGTGACCTTACCTTCATCTAAAACTGTTCAAGTTGTGAGTGCTGATGAAGTAAAGTGGCCCTTATTGTCATGCATGAATACACCACAGCACGCAGTGTGAACAATGTGAAATTCTTTCTCTGCATTTAACCTATTCACTCAAATACAGCAGTGGGCAGCCAAACAGAGCACCTGGGGAGCAGTGTGGGGGCATCTCAGTGGTGCCACTAGCAGTCCTGGGATTAAAAGGCACAACTTTCTGATCACAGGGGCAACTTCCTAACCACTAGGCCATCAGCTGCCCCAACAGACAGCCAAGCAAGCCACGAATTGAACCTAGAATCATCTGATCTGTAGTCAGGCACATTATCCATTGCACCACTGGCCCAGGGCTAATATAACATAGTCTGCTAGTGCAGATTAGGTGCTAATGTGAATTCCATTAGTGACTTTTGGCTTTTCAAATAGGACAGAGAATTTTATCATTGTGTGCTGCAATATTTTCTCATTGTTTGGTTTTATCAGCATGGTTTACTACTGATGCATGTATTTTAATACCGGTAGATTTCCATTGACATATTATGTAACCACTAAGAAATAGCTCAATCCCATGGATTGTAGCCAAGCGTCTCCTCACCAGCACCATTGTCATATCGGACCTGTGAGAGAGGATGCAACAGCAAGGGGATTTTGGAAAACCAGGCTTTATTAACAAGACTTTGAACAACCAAGGTTTCAAACAGAAAAGAACAGTCTCCAGCACCGGTTTCCCTCTGGGGTCAGTCCCTCCGTTGGAGCCCATGACAACTTGATATGGTTTATGACCTCTGGTGAGGGTCGGAAGAGGCGGGGGCGTAGATCGCGCCCTGATAATAGTAAGGCTTTCCCTGGATGGCTGCCGAGCCGGCTTCTCCGGTCACTTCTGCAAAGGCGGGGCAAGACAGAATGGAAGTTAGAGTTTAAGGAGTACAGGCATAGCTGCGAGATACCCCGTGGGTAGGAGAGCCAGTCTCAGGGGAGCAAATCCCGATTCCTTCAGCGTGGGTGGTCCTTGGGCTCGTACTTTCTCCAGTCCCTTTTTTTTCACTGTTTAGCCAAGGATACAAAGGGGTAACAGAACGGGGAAATGAGGGTGACAACGCAAAGACTTTCTGGGTCGACTGACTCTTATCTGGGGAGGACACAAGGGCTAGACACATACAACCAATCACAGCATGCAACATATGAACTTTAACTAACTGGGTGATTAGAACTGAAACAAAGGCAGGTGTGGTGCTTGTCAACCCTGCTGCGTACTGCTAATGAGCCGGTCCAGAACAGGTGAGTTGCCAAGCACCCGGGACAAATAAAACACTAACACGTGGACAGGAGGGAGAATCCCCCTTTCAGGCTCAGAACTCCAGTGACACTGTCCTCCTAGGGCCTGGGAGCCCCAGGTGTAACAGCCGTCTGCTGATTCAGAGAGTGCATCCGTTCTGGCCCCCCGCCCTGCTCATGAGAACACTTCCTGGTTCCCCTGGTGCTTGGGAGAGCACTTTGTCACCGGCTTTCCCTGGTGTTCTGGAGAGTACTTTGTTGCTGGCTCCCCCAGGAGTCCTGGAGAGCTGCTTTTTGCCAGCTCACCCTGCAGCCCTGGAAAGCTACTCATTGGTGCTGGCAGCACCTGCCATTCCAGAGAGCTTCTTATCATCACCAGTGCCGCCTGCCATTCTGGAGAGCTGCTCATCATTGCTGGTGCCACTTGCCATTTTGGAGAGCTACTTCTCGTCACCAGCAGCTGCTGTTCAGGAGAATGTCTTGCTGCTGCCGGTGCCCAATACTGCTACGGATGGGGCCAGGTTACCACCGGCACTGTCTGGCACGTCAAAAAGTCTGAGCTTTGGGTACCCCAGTCCTCTGTTTCTTCTCTGCTTGCCTCCCAGTCTCGTGGTTCTTTGTTAACTGCAGCTGTGTCTCCTGATCCTCGATTGCCAGCAACCCTGTCTCCTAGGGCTTCACCATCACCACTGGAAACCATCAGTTTCCAGGTCCTGCATCACCAGCTCCCCTTTTCCCTGATCTCCTGTCACTGGCCATCTCGCTTCCCTGTTCCTCATTGGCCATTCAGTTTCTCGATCCTGAGACATCAACTACCCAGTCTCATAGTCCATTGTTAATGGCCTCTGAGTCCTCTCGTCTCCCACTGTCGAGCACTCAGTAAGTGGTCCTTTTGTTGTTGGCCTCTGAGTTTACTGGTCCCATGCCTACAGCCTCCCAGGTCCCTGTTCGCTCTCCGACAGCTTCCCAGTCCCAAGGTCCCCTGCCATCCGCTTCCCAGTTCCCTTGTCCCCCTTTGCTGACTTCCCATTCCCATGGTTCCCTGCCAATGTTTTTCCAGTTCCCTGATCACCCAATGCATTCCTAGATCCCTGGTCCCCAGCTGTAAACTTTCTAGTTTCCTGGCCATTCATTTCTGGACTCCATGTGGTTTGGATTCTCGTTGCCAGCCTCAGGACTCCTGTCAATGGCCTCAGATCCCTCATCACTGGCTTCCTCATCCACTGGTCCCTTGCCATTGGACCCCTTATCTGGTGATCACCAAGGAAAAACTGGCTACCTCCGCCAGGGCCCAGGAAATGGCTCCATCCCAGACTTCACCTAGACCCTGCTCTTTGTCAAAGTTTTCAGTTCCTGTGGCAAAAATTGTGCATGTACCATTTCTGTTTTTGTTCCTGTTCCAGTTGACATTCTTCTTGTCCCAGTATCTCCTCTTTTTTCTATTCCCATCTGTGTTACTGTTTCAGTCTCCTACTGGTGTAATGTCTCCAATTCCACTCTATGATCTCCCACATGTCTAGACCTCTGTTCCTTCCATGGTTCAGCACCACATCCCATATAATACCCAGCCCCCTTCTCTAGTTCCTGTGCCTTCTATGGTCCAGGTCCCATCTTGACTCCACCTGTCCTTTCTACATCACCTGGTTTGTCTCTGTTTTCTTCTCAGCTCCCAGTCTGAACCTGTGTCCCAACACTAGTTCCATTTTTTTGTCTAGTTCCTAGTCCTTCCATCTGTTCAAGCCTCTTGCTTGTCTTAGCATCCTCTGATTGAGCTTCTCTTATCCCATGTTCTAGTCCTGCATTGCCTCTGTTCAGTCTGTTTTAACTTCACCTTTGTCCCTTGTCATATTTTTCCCATTACCCCTCGTCTAGGAAAGCTCCTGGGGTAGTTTATTTTTTTGCAGCTCTGAAGATGCACTTTCGGGGGTTCTGTAATCTCAAGTCCTGTCATTTTTACTATTGTCACAACCTTCCTTTTTTGTTATCCTCCACATGGTTCCTGCTTACATCTCCAGTTCTGCCCTTGTCCAGGCCTCTTCGTAAGAGCGTTCACCTGTCTAGCTGCGAACCTGCCTTGTTCGAGCTGCTCCCTGTTTGTCTTTTGTCATAAATATCCCTTTTTTTAGACATTTCTCTGTCTTTGTACAAGTGTACCACCATGACTTTACCCTGACTTCAACACTCAAAATTCAACACTCAAACACACAAACAGCAGCAGATATAATGGTTTGAAGATTGGCGAATGCATGGTTGTGTGTGAAAATATGGTCAAATTATAAGTTCTGATGATATATATGCAATTTTTTCCAAATATTAGTGCGCAAAGGAAAATAATTATTGTATAGAATTGTATAAGGCATATCATTCCATCGCCAGTGTTTTTCACAGAGATGATACGACTGTTAGAACAGAACCCAGCACTTACTGTTAGAACAGACCCCAGTAATTTGAAGGGATGTCTACAATTTTTTCATATATTATGTAATTTCTCCATAACGGCGCTTGAGGATCCATGAGTAACACATTTGTTACAGGTTCAGTGCAATGATTCTCTGAATGATATGCTCTTTATATTTTATTTCCAGGTGTCAGCACAGTGACATCATCCACTGTTTCTCCAAACAGGACCAGTAGTGGTAAGAAAATAACTGAAGGGGAAAAAGAATTTTAACTACCAATGTGTTACATGTGTCCATATGATTCTGTGCACTGCCTTTAGCCAGTCAATAGGGCAGAAAAATATGATCCATGGTGCAGGAGAAAATGCTTTTGGCCAATCTATTTTTACAAGATTTATGCATAAGCCAGCAAATATCAAATGTTTTGGTATTGTATATTTTCAGTTTCAATCAACTCTAACCTTTATCACTTATGACAAAATGATGGTTTTTATAAGTGCTTTTTAAATTATTTGTGCCCATTAAAACATTTATCTTTGTGATATCTGCTGAAAATCACTACACATTTCCCAACATCTCTCATTGCTTGTTAAATTGTGTACAAATTCACAAGCTGTATGACTAACTCTTGCACTGTCTTGGTGGAATGTCTGTTATCTATTTTGATTCACCACATTTAAGTGAACAAACAGGACAGTTGCCAAACATCAGTGTATCAGTGTATTTCCTCCACTGTATTTTCAATGGGTTTTTGAAGCTGTTCTTGGTACTCAGCCTGAACTTCATTTACTTCTGCCACAAATATTTTTTCCT